>JH432213.1:354166-365482 GCA_000239455.1 Strigamia maritima
TTTTATTTTTTCTTTCTCTGTCCGATCGAATCTGTTGGGATTCTGCATTCTTTCACGCCAATTTTTAGCTACTCTAGTTGCATACGTCTTTTCTCGATTATCATTATTATCATTTTTATTCTTTTATATATATATGTATATGTATATGTATAGGGAAGATAACAAGTATTTTTTTTTTTACTTTAAAAGAAAGTTAGTGCGTTTTTAACTCCACAAACTGCAGTTGATGCGGATGTGGTGAAAGAATGCAGTCGATGACCTGATGATACCCGAAACCCATCACTCATTTCACACGACACTCACACCTTTGACTTTTTATAAATTTTAAATAATGATAAAATGCACAAAAAGTATAAAATGAAAGAAAAATCCCGATGCACTTTTGTTTTCTCATTTTAATTTTGATTTTTCAATCGTCGATCAAAAAAGTATCGAATTTCACACCAGTTTGTAGCTCTTGCACCAAACACACCCGCGCAGGCACCACCAGCCACTTACCGAACCACTTGATTTATCCTCCGAAAACTGTTTGATATATAAAATAAAATATATATAATAATACAATGCTAAAAATAGTATATAATAATAATAATAATAATAATAATAATAATAATAATGAATATAAAAAAGAAAGAAAGAAAAGTATACAAAATACAAATTGAAGTTCCAACAGTAAGTTTTGTTTTTTAGTGCTTGCATCATTTTTTTCTTTCGTTTCATTTGAAAAAATGGAACGATTGGAGTTTGTTTTTAATCTATTTGTTTTTCTTGTCTTAAAATTCCTTCTCACTAACTTGGTTTTGGGTATTCCTCTCTTCTCCTACGCAGTAAGTATTTTCGTCTCTTTTTCCTCTTTGTAATATTCTTTTTAATTTTATAATTAATTTTATTTTTTTCTTATTTTTTTTTTGTAACAATTTGTTGGGGTTGTATAAAACAAGAAATAATATTTTGAAATTCACAACATCAGTCATCCACTAAATCAACACTAGATATATATATATATATTATTTTTTTTTAAAAAAAAGAAATTGTGGATACCGACCGTATTTAATAGATTAGGAGCTTTTTGGTCGCTCCTTTTTAGTATTTTTTTTTTTTTTTTTTTGAAGTAAAAAAAAGAAAGGAAAAATGGCTTTTTAGTGCATGCAGAAGTGGGTGCTCTTCTTTGGAATGCATTGACATTCTGCTGTTGTTTCTTCTGCTCTCGGATAGTTTTCTCTGACATTTTCTCTTTTTCGATTCTCAGGATATCTCGAGCGTAATAAATAATCTCTAGTAGTACCGTAGTGACGTTTACGAGTAGTTTTTTGTTTTTAGTTTTCGAATTCTTTTTTTTTTTTTAATTTTTTGTGTTTTTTGTTGTTTGCTTTTTTTTTTGACTCGGGCTGGGGGGGGGGGGAGAAATATGAGTTTGGAGTTTTTTTGCTTTTTTGTTTTGTTTTTTTGACACATTATGAAAGATTTTGGTCAAATACGAATGCATTAATAGTTCCAGGCGACCCGCGAAGAGTTAAAGTTAGCGTAATCAACTCGACGACGATTCGCGTCGAATGGAAAGCGCCGATGGAGAATGACGCAAACGGTATCATTCGAGGGTACCAGATCCACGTGCAAGAGATGAACGATCAAGGCGATTTGGTGAACGAGCCTTTGCGCTTCGACGTGGTCGACGGCACCGCCGAGGAGTTCAACATCAGCGGACTCCAACCGGACACCACTTATTCCGTGCAAGTGTCGGCCTACACGCGCAAAGGCGACGGCACGCGCAGCCGCTCGAAAACGGTCAGCACCCCGGGCGGAGGTAATGTATACTTAATGTACAGTTAAAAGAATAAAAAAAAAAAAAATTTTGTTTTTTTTTCTAGTTCCCAATCGACCTCTCGTCACTTTGCGCATCGTGCAGGAAGAACCGAGCGTCACGCTCGACATGGAGTGGGTGAAACCGAGCCAGACCTACGGGCCGTTCCTCGGCTACCGGCTGCGCTACGGCAAGAAGGACGGCGCCAAGAAGGAGATAGAACTGGGCGGCGACGCGCACAACAAGCGGCTGGAGCACCTCGAGAAGGGGACGGTGTACGAGATCCGCGTGGCCGGGCGCAACAACATCGGCTACGGCCAGGAGGCGATCGAGTACGTGAAGACGCCGGCCGGGGTGCCGTCCGGCGCGCCGGAGAACCTGACTTTCTGGTTCCAGACGCCGACGACGGTGGCGTTCGCGTGGCAGCCGCCGCTGGCCAACCGCAGCAACGGCGACATCGTCCTGTATCAGGTGCAGTTCCACAAACGCACCGATTTTGACCTGTCGTCCGAGAAGAACACGACCGAGACGAAGATGGTGTTCGACAACCTGGAGGAGGACAGCGACTACGTGCTGCGCGTCAAGGCGTTCACGAGCAAGGGCGGCGGCCCGTACGGCGAGCGCGTCGGGATCCGCACGCCGACGAGTCCCGCGCCCGCCCCGCTGTGGGTGAAGAGCATGGCCACGTCCGACTACACGGCGCACGTGTGGTGGGAGTCGGTGCCGTCCGACACGCCCGATGTGACGGGCTACCGCGTCTACTACACGACCACGCCGGTCGAGGACATGGACCGGTGGTTGCGCAAGGACATCGCGCTCACGGACTCGTGCGAGCTGACCAACATGGAGCCCAAGAGCCAGTACGCGGTGGTGGTGGCGGCGCGCACCTCGTCGCACACGGTGGGCCGCGTGTCCGAGACTGCCGTGGTCAAGATGAGTCCGGACGAGGTGGTGTCGAGTCTGCAGGCGCACAGCGTCTCGACGCATTCGATGATGCTCGCCTGGAAACACCCGCCGCGGATGGAGCCGCTCAAGTACCGGATCGCGTACGGCGCGATCAAGGAGTACGTGGACACGGACCTCAAGAGCCAGAAGCAGACGATCC
Source organism: Strigamia maritima (assembly GCA_000239455.1). Taxonomy (NCBI): domain Eukaryota; kingdom Metazoa; phylum Arthropoda; class Chilopoda; order Geophilomorpha; family Linotaeniidae; genus Strigamia; species Strigamia maritima. Next base: position 357,073 of record JH432213.1, read on the forward strand.
CGATCAAGGTGATGTACGTGGATTCGGAGACGTACTCTCAGTCCGTCCACGACCTGTTGCCGTTCACGAGTTACCGCGTGAACGTGACGGCGGTGCCGCAGGACGAGTCGTATCGGCCGCCGGTGCACATCACGGTGACGACGGCCATGGCGGCGCCGCAGCCTATGGTGAAACCCGATTTCTTCGGCGTGCAGAACGACGCCGAGATCAGCGTCATCTTACCCAGGGCTTCGGAGGAGTTCGGACCGATTAGCCACTACTACCTGGTGGTCGTGCCGGACGAGAAGGCCAACAAAAATCCCGACCAGTTTACTCTGGAAGAAGTAGAATAATCGATTAATTTAACAATTATTGTTTTTTAATTTTTATTTTTATTTGATTTTGTAGCTAACGACGAGTCCGAAACCGCCGTCCGACCATCCGTACATCGCGGCGAAATTCATCCAGCGCTCCATCACGCGCTCGTTCGTGTTGGGCGACGGCAAGACCTACGACGGGTTCGTGAATCGGCGCCTGGAGGCGGGCAAGAAGTATCGCATATTCGTGCGCGCCGTGGTCGACACTCCGCAGAAGAATCTCTACACGTCCAGCCCGTTTTCCAACACGTTGAGCTTGGACATGAGTCCGGTGGCGACGGGAGGCAAGCGACCCGAGGGCGGCGGCGTTGTTTCTGGCGGTGGCGGCGGAGTTTCTGGCGGCGGCGGCGGCGGCGGCGGCGCTGGCGGCGGCATCTCCGGTGGCGCCAGCGGTGACAACACTGGGAAACCGGGCATCGCGCAAGTTGAGTCGGCCGAGAGCGGCGACGTACTGTGGATCATCGCGCCCATCGTCATGATACTCATCCTGGGCGCCGTGTGCGCGCTCATCGTGCTCATGTTGTTGAAAAAGTATTTTATTTTATTTTATTTTTATTTTATTTTTATTTTATTTTTATTTTATTTTATTTTTATTTTATTTATAATAAATAATAATTTAATTTTAATTCAGGAGGAGACAGACGCAGAAGGCGCCCGACCATTCGGGCGTGACCAAACCGCTGATGAGCGACTTCCCGGCGCACCCGAGCGACCCCGTCGAGATGCGCCGGCTGAACTTCCAGACGCCGGCCATGATCAGCCACCCGCCGATCCCCATCTCGGAGCTGGGCGCGCACATCGACCGGCTGAAGGCCAACGACAACCTCAAGTTCTCGCAGGAGTACGAGTCGATCGAGCCGGGCCAGCAGTTCATGTGGGACAATTCGAACGCGGAAGTGAACAAAGCCAAGAACCGATACGCCAATGTGATCGCGTACGACCATTCGCGCGTCGTGCTGCAGCCGATCGAAGGGGTGGCCGGCAGCGACTACGTGAACGCCAACTTGTGCGACGGATATCGAAAACAGAACGCGTACGTGGCCACGCAGGGCCCGCTGCCGGAGACTTTCGGCGACTTCTGGCGCATGATGTGGGAGCAGCGCAGCGCCACGATCGTCATGATGACAAAATTGGAGGAGCGGACGCGCATCAAGTGCGACCAGTATTGGCCCGGTCGCGGCACCGAGACGTACGGTCTCGTGCACGTGTCGCTCGTGGACGTGCAAGAGCTGGCCACCTACTGCATCCGCACGTTCCACCTGCAGCGGTTGGGCTACGCGGAGAAGAGGGAGGTGCGGCAGTTTCAGTTTACCGCCTGGCCCGACCACGGCGTGCCCGACCATCCGACGCCGTTCCTCACGTTCCTGCGACGCGTGAAGAGCGTGAACCCGCCCGACGCCGGGCCCATCGTCGTGCACTGCAGCGCCGGCGTCGGCCGCACGGGCGCGTTCATCGTCATCGACTCGATGCTGGAGCGGATCAAGCATGAGAAGACGGTCGACATTTACGGCCACGTGACGTGTCTGCGCGCCCAGCGCAACTACATGGTCCAGACGGAGGACCAGTACATTTTCATCCACGACGCGCTGTTCGAGGCGGTCGTTTGCGGAGTGAGCGAGGTGGCCGCCCGCAATCTCTACGCCCACATCCAAAAGTTGTCTCAGGTGGAAGTGGGCGAGACGAGCACGGGCATGGAGCTCGAGTTCAAGAGATTGGCCACCCTCAAAGTTCAGTCCTCCAAATTTGTCAGTGCCAACCTGCCGTGCAACAAACACAAGAATCGTTTAGTTAACATTTTACCATGTAATTATGAAAAATTAATTAATTAATTAATTAATTAATTAATTCATTTGATTTTCATTTTCATTTTCATTTTCATTCTTCCTCTTCATTCCGTCATTCCGCAGATGAATCGAATCGTGTTTGCCTTCAGCCGATTCGAGGTGTTGACGGCTCGGATTACATCAATGCCAGTTTCATCGATGTGAATATATAATTATTATTATTATTTTTATATTATATTATATTATATATTATAAATACCGTAGGGCTATCGCTATCGGAATGCGTACATCGCTACTCAAGGCCCGCTCCAAGATTCGACGGACGATTTTTGGCGAATGCTGTGGGAACACAATTCTACCATCATGGTCATGTTGACGAAATTGAGAGAAATGGGCCGCGTCAGTCAAATAGTCACCAAAACGTTATTTGTATTCATGTTTCTTTTGCTTTTCTTTTGTTTCGAAACAGGAGAAGTGCCATCAGTACTGGCCCAGCGAAAGGTCGGCGCGGTATCAGTACTTCGTCGTCGATCCCATCGCTGAGTACAATATGCCGCAATACATCCTTCGCGAATTCAAAGTGACCGACGCCAGGGACGGTCAGTCGCGGACCATTCGGCAATTTCAGTACACGGATTGGCCAGAGCAAGGCGTTCCTAAGTCGGGTGAAGGATTCATCGATTTCATCGGTCAAGTGCACAAAACTAAAGAACAGTTTGGTCAAGACGGCCCTATTACTGTCCATTGCAGGTACGATTTCTTTTCTTTTCTTTTATTTTCTTTTATTTTCTTTTATTTTCTTTTATTTTCTTTTATTTTCTTTTCTTTTCTTTTCTTTTCTTTTATTTTATTTATTCATTTTATTTTATTTATTCATTTCGTTTCATTTTTATTTTGATTTACTTTGAGTAGTGCCGGAGTCGGTCGCACCGGCGTGTTCATCACGTTGAGCATCGTATTGGAGAGAATGCAATACGAAGGAGTGGTGGACATGTTCCAGACCGTCCGCATGCTTCGCACTCAACGGCCGGCCATGGTGCAGTCGGAGGTAAACAAACAAACAATGTTGTGGTTGTAGTTGTAATAATTACGATTACGATTACGATTATTTTCAGGATCAATTTCAGTTTTCTTATCGTGCGGCGCTGGAATATCTGGGCTCCTTCGATCACTATGCAAACTGAAGACGCGTCGCACGCAAACGCAAATAAGAAATAACTAACAACGACGAGGTTTTCTTTTGTTTTTCTCTTCTTCTTAATTTTCGGTTAATTGTTACAAATTCCTCCGGTGCTTCCGCCCCACGACGCTATTTGGACGAATAACGAGCGACCATTCGCCACTGTCCCTCGACGGGAACGGAACGGAACGGGACGGAACGGGGGCGGAAGTCGGTGGAATTCAAAACCGACGGTGCAGGTGCAAGTGGCGGAACTTGGAACTTATTTGCCTTCTCGAATCGAAGATAGCCCCAACTGCCATCTTTTGGATCTAAAACGAATCGCCGCTTCGCTTCGAGTGTCTTGGAAACATTCCTCGTGTACACGGTGAAGAAAATGTTTGACGGAGACGGATTAATTATTTCATTTACGTTGCCCGTCCTGCATTTCGAGTAGTAGAAACAAACTAAAATAACAAAGTGAAAAAATGCGATATTGGCAGTTTGCTTTTTTCTTTTTTATATTATACCGCAATTTTTGAACATTTTCCATCGGAATTTAATTTATCGTTTAATTTTTACAAAACGGAATATTACCGATCTTGTAAGCGATTTTTTTTTTATACACGGAACAATAACTCGATCCTCTTTGAAACTTTAATAAACTAAACTCCCCTTTTTATATACCTAGGTATAACAAAAAAAAGAAAAAAAATTGAAATTTTACAAAATTCTCTTAGCAAATTTTGTTGCAGAATAATTGTGTGTTTTTTGTCCAAATGCGAACCATCAGACTAATTGTAAATAAGAAGTGAATCTCCACATTTATGCCTTACATGGTAATCAGAAATGTGCGGCCCTCGAATAATATGTAATACTAATAATACTAAAGCCAAAATAGTACCTCGGAGAAAAGAAGGAAAAAGAAAATTTAAGATCAAGTGTACTTATATATACTGAATTTTTTTGTTCTCGTTTGTTTTCTAAGCGTGTGGGCACGTGGTTAATATATAAAAAAAACATATCGTACTGAGAAAGAAGAAAATGGGAATATGGGACCTGATACGGTTTAGAAGATGATTTTTTTTAAAAAAAGAAAAAGAAAAAAACATATTGCATCGTCATTGTACAGTCGAGAAAACTGGTTCGATAAGAAATAGAACGTCAACGTCCAAGTAACTGGATTTTTTTCTCCTTCCACGTTCGTTCCATTCGTAAAACCATTCGAACTACTACAACGATTGTATTCACCTAAAGAAAGTTTGCAAATGAAAAACTATTTTAAAGAGGGCTTGATGGTGAGATTACGATGTTGAATATATATATATATAATAATAACAATTAATTCTATAAGCTAGTGTACATTTTCTTTCTCTTATCTCTAATCTCTGTAACACTTCCCTTACCCTTCACTTTGTACAAAAAAAAATGAAAGAAAGAAAAACCGATTCACGAGTAAATAAAAACTCCATAACAAAAGCAAGTTCTATTGAAGGTCTATATGAAATAAAAGGCGAGAGAGGATGCATTGTTTCGAGCCGAGCAGAGTGAACTGGTTGTTAACGGTACATTATTTTTCTGTGTTTATTAATTTTGCAACTCGAGTCGCTCGGCCATTTTTTTTACTCGGCATTAGTACATTTAGTTTAGACGATTGTCACCAGTTGCCGCGGCATGTTTTATCAGCTGCAGCAGCTGCAGCAGCAGTTTTCTTTTCGATCGATAAATAGCACTTCTCAATTCAGGTAAGTAGCCGAATCAATGATTAAATGGCGACACTGTGGAAGAATAAATGAATTTCAGAGTTGCGAAAATGATACGGCGGAAAGAGAGAGAAAATCGTCCATATCCGTTTCGGACAACGAAGGTAGAAGTGAACCGGAAGAGAAAAACCCATCGTTCGGCCAACAACAACACGAGTTCCTCGAGGTTGGGCGACAATGTTCCTGTTCCCGGAACCGGAGGGCAAGATCAAGATCAAGGTAGAAAGAAGAAACTAAGAATCACCATTTATTTTATTTTTATTTTTCTTGTTAGGAGCATCGTGCATCGTGAGCGAATGGATAGAAAAGAAATGAATTGAACAATTCTATTTTATAAGTAATTCTTTAATTGTATTTTATTTAATATTATCAATATTAATTTTACATATTTAATTTAGGTATATAATAGTGTGACAACGGAAGATTTTGCCCGTGCTTAATATCCAACGTGGTCGATTTTCTTTTGTCGTCGAGAACATCTTGCGCTAATCAATTAATCTGTTCGGTTTTTGGGAAGGTATTTCTGTAACTGTCTGAATATTTTTTTTCGTTCTAATTTCTTTTACTGGACTGTGAACTATTTACAATTTCGTATCTGCAGACTTTTGAAGAAGTCGAATTTGTGGTGACAACTCGAAGGTACGGTACTGACTACAATAAATGTATTTCTTTTAATACAATTCATCTGATGACGCCTGACGAGCGAATTGGACCAGAATATAGAGGAATATAGAGGCCAATGGGCAAGAGCAACAATATGCCGAAGTAATTCGAATTTTCGTGGACGCCTCGCATCAATGACATCGTTGAAACCAAAAACTTTGCTGCACTTGAAAGTAAATTTGAAAATCGCCACAAGTGGCCAACTGGCCATGAGATTTGATTTTTTGACATAATATTTTTCTTTTTATTAAATCATTTGGTATTTCATCGCAACACATTTTTTCAACAACAAACAATTTCTCTATGTTGCCTAGTTCACACTACGAATGAAAATTCGACTCAAACTGAAACTGAACATTTTCAGCAGTTAATAACGGCTCGTTTGGAAAGTTTATTCCCTGTTCAGCTGTTTTTAAATGCCTAAAATGATCTATTCGGTGGTGGAAAATAACTAAACTTAAAATATAAATTTTCAGTTTTCAGTTTTCAGTTTTCAGTTTTCAGTTTGAGTCACATTTTCAGTCGTAGTGTGAACTAGCAACTAGGCAGGAGTCGGGGATAGAGTGCAAAATACAAACGGGCGCCGTCGTTATAAGCAATCACAAAATCTCGCTCGTGGTCGGCCATTTCTGAATATCCGCCCTCCTCCCTACTCTATTCCATCCACTCGACCAAAAGAGATGACGTTGCAATTTCCGACCAATCGCGAAAGTCGATACATGTGGATTTGCCGGTCGCGCTGTCTGGCGACGGATTCTTGAAAACTAGAGCGTAATCTGCGGCCAACCAAGTTGTATACAAGGTAGGTGTTGTTTTTTTTGTTTTTTTTTTAAAAAAAGGGTACGAAAAAAAAACAAAAACGAATCTGCCCCGGTTCACGTTCCTCCCTTAGAGTGTAGGTATGTTTAACTCAATCGCAAACGCACGATGAAATCCTTCGATCGCGCACGAAGTAAACACGACGACGAGACAAATTGCAGTTTAAGCCTCGCCGCTCCGCTCCGCTCCGCTTCGCTCCTCTGTCGCGAGCTCGACTGGTGTACGCGAACATTAGTTCGAGCAAGAATAATTTACGTAATTTACAAGTCGGGACATTTCGGGAAAAACGTTGGGTGATTTTGGGGAGAAAAGGAAAAGAAAAAAAAAGACTGATGTATTTTTGCACGTTCGCACGCGACGCGCTGTGGTTGTTTGAGAAAGCAAAAAATTTTAATTGGAATTATTGAAACGAACGGATGCGACTCTGCCAGGAAAGGGAAGGAAATGATGGAAATGATGGAAAATGTTATTTAAGCAAAATAATAATAAAAAAATTTAATTTTCATTAAATGTTTACCCCTTTTCTTTCGGTAGCGCAACGCTAATGTCGAAGAATGAGGTCAACATATCTATAGTTTTACAGGTAAATGCATTAATTAAATTTCGTGCGATTATCTTGTTTTTTCTTTTTTTTTGCGCGATTATTTTCTCCGTTTGGGAAGGGGTAATTTCTTTAGTCAGGTCTTCCCCCTTTTCAGTTTGGCCCCTCGCGGTGGTGTGCGAGTACAGCGAGTACAATTGAATTGGTAGAAACACTGATCGAGCAATCGCTTCTGGGAGCCGTTTTTCCCCCATTATATCTTCCTCGATAATTTTTTCCCCCCTTCCCACACCAATTTTTCTTTTTCTTTCTCTCCCCAACCCCTTTTTTCTCGTTTCCACTCCCCACTCTCGAATTGTATTTTTTTCTTCTTTTTTTTCTTTTTTCTTTTCTCCTACGAATTGTTACGGAACTGATTGAAAAAATTGAAAATTGACGCGGACGTGTAATATAGTATTTATTGGCGATTTTAATTGTTTATATTTGATTTTATTTTTTGTTGTTGTTGTTGTTGTTGTTATTATTGTATGTCGATGATGTTGCAAGATGGTGGCGCCCTTGCGCGAGGGTCAACGTTGAAATAAATACGCGGCTCCCTCATCGGAAGTCTCCATTTTAAAATGTAACAAAAACGATGATGATGATGATCATGAGTGGAATATTGTTTTTCTCTTTAAGTTTGATTTTATTTTTAAAAATAACGGAATTAAAAGGGATTTTTAAATTTTTTTACTGTAAAAGAGTTGTTAAGGTCCCGTCGTAGAGGCTGCGCGTAGGTTTGGCTTAGCTCCGCCTCCTGCTCGTCGGTGATTGGCTGAGGCGAGCATCGGCAGCCATCGCTGTCGGTTTGAGTCGGCGTTTGCGGTTGGTGAAATATTTTTCGTTTCAAACATGGCTGCGCGAACTGGGACGTACGCTCGTCGGGTCCACAAATTTGAAACCGTAAGTGCAATTAATTTTGATTTGGTGTCGATAAAAAGTTGCTAGGGTTTTGATGGCGAATATCGGGCGGTTGACGGCCGTCGTTTCGTGTCGAATCGCGCGAGATTTGCGCCTCGAAACGAGCTAGCAAGTGGCACCAAGTGCGTAGTTTTTCCCCGTCTTAATCCTGCTCGTTTGGGGTCAATATGGCTGCTTCGAGATTTTTACAACATTTTACAAATTATTTACACCGACGAAATATCGAAGCCGCTCAAATTACATTTTTCATCGCTACCTATATAAATGTATGTACGTAAATTTTTTTTTTTTTTTTTTTTTTATTTTATAGTATTGATTATATTTTTAATTATTATTATTATTATTATTATTATTATTTGTTTCTG
>JH432213.1:365502-375583 GCA_000239455.1 Strigamia maritima
AAATCTTTTTTTCTATTTTGTTTTTTTTTTTTTAAAAATTTGTGTTTATTTTTAAACGAGCTACAAATTTGGTCGTGGCCTGGAAATAGTTTTGTAGGGTGTAAGTTGCCTTTTCGATACAGATAAGGGGCTCGCGATGGTGGGGTGTCCCGCGAGCGACATCACATTTCCTTCCACACGGTCGCAACAAGGAGATATTTTGACCGGCTTGTTACTAACGACGAATTTGATATGTGGGTGAAAATGAAGTCGGTGTCGAGAATGGATTGCGACACAAATACGGTCGCTCGCTCGTTGCACTTATGGATTTGCCTGTCGTGTCGCGTCGCGTGCGCCGTATCGATCTCGCCGCGTATTGATTGGGCTGGGCAACGAGAAAAAAAGAAGAAAAAAATTAAGCAAACTCTTGACATTGTTGCAATATGTCAAAATATATATCGGTGGTGGGTTTATAAAATTGTTGTTGGTAACAAATTTTCGTGCTGCTCCTAGTTCCGTTCTGTTGCGATCCGAGACTAGATTCGGTTGGTCGGTGGGCCGAGAATTCGTCGATTGCATTACTTCCTCGTTCCTTTAGGTGGATTAAATTGTAAAATTACTTTTTTCCTTAAACTTGGGGTGATTTTTCGTAATTGATCACGAAATATTAAAGAGATCGATTCTGGTGTTTTTTTTTTTATTTTATTTTTTTATTTTTTTCTCTCGTTAATTTGTTTTTGCGATTGCTCGTTGTGTCACGTGACGTAATTGTAAGTGTTGCGTTTGGTCGAGCGATCATGTCGGGATCGTGAAATTCAGGAAGTAGAATATTGGCAAAGGTCCAGGTTTTTATAGCGATGGACCATTTTTTTCTCTCTTTTTTTCCTTTGGCTAGGTGCGTTTCAACTCTTTTTTTATTCTACAACATTTTAAAATTTCTTTAAACGGGGTTATATTTTATTTTTACAAAAAAAAAAAATAATAATAATTTATTATTGACCAGACGCATCTAATGAATCGGTGGTGGTGTTTATCAAATGAAAGGATTTTGAGGATAGATTTGGAAAAATGTCGTGGGAAATTGTCCTTTATCTAAGGACTGCAAAGAACCAACCCCACATCGAGAATGGCAGAAGCAAAACAAGTTTGTGCGTGCTAGTGCGCAGCAAACCAGTTTTTCGCAGTTGCGAGTCATGTTTGAGCAGAGAGCGCGAGCCATTAGCATTTCTGTCTGGCACAACAATCTAAAATTAAGAAATAATAATAATAAATATAAAAAAAATTAAAAATTAAAAAAATGACAATTAAATTAAATTTTTTTAATTTTGTTTTGTTTTTAGGTATTTACACCTGTTCCAAGATGTTTCTCCTGTTTTGCAGATCCAAAAGAGGTAGTATTATTAAATTGGTCATTTTAGTCACAAGGCTAATAATTTTTTTCTTTGCAGATCTTGGTATCTATGCATTATTTGCCAAAGATTTTCTAGTTAGAGATTGAACGACAGAAAAAAAAAATTGGTTTCGTTTATTTTGTTTTTTTAAACGGCAGCTGTGAAGTAAGTTTTATTTTGTACGTGCTGGGTAATTTTGTGTGGCGCGATCGACTTTAAGCGAGGCGTCCGACTTTTCTCGGATCGATGAGTTGCGCCGCGTTCTATGCACAGATCGACGATGGTGTAACCTTTGCTTGTTGGCATGGCAACGGAAATACTTTAAAGGGACTAATTAGTTGTTTTGTTTTTTTTTTGTTTTTTTTATTAGTATGATATATTTTTTAATTTAATTTAATTTAATTTAATTTAATTTAATTTAATTTAATTTTGTTTTTCTGCGTCTATTTCGTAGGTGATAAAGGAGAGAGAGACATAGACACATTTCCTTTAGAAGAAACAGCACAATTAATTCATTTCTTAAAAAGGTAAATAATTAATTATTCGATGGAGAAAATTGGAGAAAAAATAAATGGTATTACTCGGCAGGTGTTTTTAGTCCAAAGATATGAAGCAACAAATCCAGGCAGCTAAACGTCCTGCGTCCACTGGCCAGGTGACGCAGCAGCGTTACCCGCCACGTGAGGTGCCCCCGCGCTTCATGCAGCAGCAGCAGCAGCAACAACAACAACAACAACAACAACAAGCCCACAAACAACAAAAAAGCGGTCAGGGCGAGGCGGACTTCTCCACATGGACCGACTCGGACAACTCGTGGGACAAGCTGATTGTGGACGAGTCCGACCCGGACGCGTGGCCCTCGATCGCTGAGAGCCGCAGTAGCGGCAGCGGCAGCGGCAGCGGCGCTTCGTCAGAGGTTAACGCCGAAGAGGAGGAGGAGGAAGTCGCAGCGGCGATGGACGAAGGGGGCGCCACGGGGTCGGGTAGTGGGGAAGACGGCGCCACGGCCGCTGCAACACCGGCCGCTTCCATTTCAGGATCTGTGATAATTAGCTCAAGTAGTCTCGGCGATCAGGCACCGGGCCCGTCCGACCAACGCTGCCCCAATGCAAGGCCTGCCGGTTTGCCGGGTCCAAACAACCTCCCCGCCCCTCCTGCAAGCAATAGCGGCCGAGGAGAGGTGGACTCGACTCCTCGTTTAGGCAACCCATCCCTCTCTCTCCCTCCTTCTCCCTCCCTCTCCCCCTCCATTGTGATCGACGATGCGGCCAATAACTTTAATTCACCACCGAACAACGGACATATGCAACCACCACCACCATCAGCAGCCCTCTCCTCGTCCTCGTCCTCGTCCTCGTCCTCGTCCTCGTCCTCGTCCTCGTCCTCATCCTCATCTTCGTCCTCTTTGTCAGTGGTCAACAGCAACAACAACAACAACAACTCGTCGGCGGACGGTGGTCACAAAAAAGCAACTATCGGTGCTGAGATGGCGGCAACGGGCGTCGTCGCCGCTCACAAAACCAACAATCAAAATGATTCCTCCTCTACTACTACTACTACTACAACAACTACTACTACTAATACTAATACTAATAATACTAATACTATTACAACAAATACAAATTGTTTCTCCTCTTGTTTCTCTTCGTACAATTGTGTTAATTCTTCGGTTCCACTCGTGGCTGGGAACAATTCGCGATGGGGCGGGGGCCCTCCGATGCGAATGGGGCTTTTGGGCGGTGGCGAAAGCTCTTTGAACAATTCGGGCTCCAGTTGGGGCACCCCTCCATCCAACAACGCCAGTGCCGGTTGGACGCAGAGCGGCGGAAGCGCAGCGGCCGCAACAGCAGCGACGGCGGCGGCGGCGGCAGCAGCTCAGGCGCAGTGGGGCAGCAACAATGCTAATAATAACCCCGGCAGTGCCATTCGAAACCCCAACGCCACAGTGGGAACAAATTCCACTCAGGGTAACGACATTATTACATTTTCGATTGTCCCGTATAATATTCAACATTTTCCATTCTTTTTTATTCGCAGGAACGAACCAATCCAAGTCGCAGAGCACTTGGGCGCAAGCAGCCGGCAAGGGATTGAACATTGCCAGTGGTGGTGACGCGCAACAAGCGCAAGCGCAGATGCAGACGCAGACGCAGTCGCAGACGCAACCGCAACCGCAGCCGCAGCCGCAGCCGCAGCCGCAGCAACAACAGTCCAGCAATGTTTGTGCCTCGAACTCTGTTTCAAAACGGGTGTCGGACGAGAACGATCTTCGCCAGGCGGTCACTAGTCACGACGGTTGGGGACAGCAGAGCAGCGTCAATCAGGATTCGTCCTGGGACGTGGCCGGTTCCCCCGTCCCCTCGCCTAAAGACAACGGAACTTCCGTCTGGAAGGTGGGACTCAGCAACGGGACCGAGATTTGGGAGAACAATCTACGCAACGGCGGCAAGGGATTGCATCCGGGAGGAGCGAGTGGCGGCGGCTCGGGCAACACCAACCCGGCGTGGACGCACACGCCCACCGTCAACATCGGCGGCACGTGGGGCGAGGACGACGACACGACCAACATGTGGACGGGCGTGCCGCAGAACAATGGAAACAACGGAGCGCAGCAGCAGCACGGAAACTCGTGGGGCAACAACGGCACTTCCGTGTGGGACGTGAATCTGAAGGAGAAGAAGCAGCACCAGCACCAGCAGCAGCAGCAGCAGCAGCAACAACAACAGCAGCAGCAGCAGCAGCACCAGCAGCAGCCGCAGCAGCCGCAGCCGCAGCCGCAGCAGTGGTCGACGAACGGTCAGAGCTCCGGTCAGGGCTCTGGATGGGGCGACGGCGGAAACGTTAACGTTAACAACAACAACAACAACGGCGGATGCGCTGCCGTGAACGGGGTGGTGGACAACGGCACGTCGGCGTGGACGACAGTGTCGACGCCGCCCGCACCGGTCAAACCGCCGTGGAACTCACCGTTGAGCGCCACGAAGGAGCAGTTGAAGATGAGCGGATGGGAGGAGCCTTCTCCGCCGACTCAAAGGCGTGGCGTGCCTAATTCGGACGACGGGACGGCGGTATGGGGAAATCCGCACAATCAGGGCAAGGTGTGCTACTGGAAGAACATGCCGAGCACCAACACTTCCAAACAGAACTGTTCTTCCCCCGTCGGCTCCGCGTCGGTACCGATGAGCGGACCGGGCATGATCAGAATCCCGCCGCAGCCGAAGGACAACGGGACCGGGGTGTGGGGCAAGCCGCAATCGCTTCCCAGGTAAAATTGTTTATTTTCTTTTTAGTCACCTATTTGAAATATTAAGTTTTACAATTTGAATATTTTCAATTTTCAGAGCCGTGTCGCATCCGGCGCGCATGAGTTGGGGAGACGGATCGCCGCACGAACCGTCGGCTAGTTCGTGGGACGACACGTCGGCGCCAACCACGCCGTCGATGAAAGGCGGCAACGGATGGGGCGAGGCGACCAGTCCGATGACGGCGGCGCAGCAGTCGTGGGGTGCCAAACCGAAAATCGTCGTTTCAGGATCAAGCTGGATCGACAGCTCACAAATCGATACTTCCACTTGGGGACCAACACCGGCAAAGCAGGTACGGGTCAGTTGTCACTTATCATTTTATTTTTATTTATTTATTTATTTATTATATTGATATACATTTTGGGATGAATCGATGGTTTTATTTATTTTTATTTTTTATTTGGGCTATTTCAATGTGAGTTTTGGTTTTCTTTTCTTTTTCTTTTTTATAGAAATTTAGCAAACAACAGCTACGGATGTTTTACGAGGCCGGATGCAAGGTAGAGTGTTTTCAGTTGCCGTTTGCAGTTGCTGTTGCTGATCTTCTTCATCTTGCGTTTTTGTTTCGTGTTATTTTTTTTTTTTTTTTGTGAAATCGAGTCGATTCCGTGTGCTTTATTCAATGTGACATGTTTATCTCTTCAAATTTTAACATTTTGTTTTATTTTTCATTTTCTGTGTTTTTTTTTTTTTTTATAATCACAGAAGGAAGAGATTGAAAATATGCTGCGAAATTCCTCATCACATATGGATGATTCGTTAAACGACAATCAAGTTGGTGTTGGCCGAGATTCGTGTCACGGCGATTTGGACGGTTACTCGAGTTTGAATTTGTGTCGGGGTAAAATGCGCGACATGGACATGCCTATGGATCCGTCGCCTCAATTCGGTCAGGGCGGCCCGAGTGTTTTTGCTAATCCTATATATGCCAGTGGCGTGCCTAATAATCAACCATTACCATACAAACCTCAGGTTTGCTCAATAAAATCGATATTCATTATTGTTATTACTAATTTTTATTTTATCGTAGAATTCGGGAATGAACAATGCTGTGAATTTGCTAAACAGTTCCGCCTTGATGTCTCAAGCTGCCAATATGGGTAACATGGGCAATTTGAACCCTGCCTTGCTGCAAAAGTTTTTGCAACAGCAGCAGCAGCAGCAACAACAACAGCAGCAGCAGCAGCAGCAGCAGCAACAGCAGCAGCAGCAGCAGCAGCAGCAGCAGCAACACAGCAGCAACAGCAGCAGCAGCAGCAGCAGCAACAGCAGCAACAGCAGCAGCAGCAACAGCAGCAACAGCAGCAGCAGTTTCAGAACATGAACCAGAATGCGATAGGTGGTCAGGGTCGACTGGGTCAGCAGTCGATTCCATCGCCTACCCAACTTCGTGTACTAGTCCATCAGATTCAAATGGCCGTTCAAGCGGGTCACCTTAATCCAACGGTACTTTCGGCACATGTTATCATTCGTATCGTATTCTAATAATTAATAATATCGTTGGTTTAATTTTATATTTCTCCAGATTCTCAATCAACCTTTGGCTCCTCAGACACTCATTCTGCTCAACCAATTGCTGCAACAAATAAAACAATTGCAGCAATTGCTCAATCATCAGCACCTGGTTAAGGGAAATGCCAACGCGGCACTTCAACTTTCCGTGCAAATAACGAAATCGAAGCAACAGATCGCCAATTTGCAAAACCAAATTGCGGCTCAGCAAGCGGTTTACGTGAAGCAGCATCCGTCGCAACCGATGCAAGCTCAGCAGCAGCAGCAGCAGCAGCAGCAAGTGGCGCCCGTGCATCATCACGCGGTGCCGCACGGCACTAACGAGCTGTTCAAGTCGGGCATGGACGCGCTCGGCGGGCTGTCGAACGACATTCGTGATTTAGCACTCAAGGATCAGCCGCAGTCGCGTCTGCGCACCCAGTGGAAGCTGCCACCGCTCGACAAGGAGATGGGCGCGGAAATGTCTCTTCCTCCCTCGTCGTCGTCATCGTCGTCCGCCTCGGTCGGCGCGCCGAACCCCTGCGATTTCAGCCGCGCGCCCGGGTCCGCGTCCAAGACTCTGCCGCAGTCGCACTCGAGCCCCAACCTGAACCCGGTGCTGAGCCAGGTGGACTCGACCTGGTCGTCCCTATCGCGCTCGCAGAGCGATTCGGGTTGGCCCGACTCGGCGTCCGCGGGCGGCGTCGTGGCCGACGTGGTCGTCAACAACGGCAGTTTGGCCGACAAGGAGGATCGCTGGCCGGGCGCGCTCACCGACCTCGTGCCCGAATTCGAGCCGGGCAAGCCGTGGAAGGGAACTTCGTCGAAGAACATCGAGGACGACCCGCACATCACTCCGGGCAGCGTGGCACGCTCGCCGCTCTCGCTCAACACGATCAAAGATTCCGACTTGTTTGCGCTGCACGACCCGGTCAAACCGAGCCCCGTGCAGTCGAGCGGCGGCGGCAGTAACGGCGGCGGCGGCGGCGGCGTCGGCGCCGGCGCCAACGACTCGAGTTTCATGCCGCTCGGTCTGTCCAACACGTGGTCCTACAACACGGCGGCCACCATCTCCACGTCGAGCGCGCAGTACGGCAAGTTTGGCAAACCTTCCGGTTGGGTCGGCGAGGCGAGCCATCCGCCGTCCACGCTGACCACCGAGTTGTGGGGTGCACCGATGCCCAAGACGCGCGGGCCTCCGCCCGGTCTCGGCAAGAGCGCCGGTTCCGCGAGCTCGGGAGGCGGAGGAGGAGGAGGATCCGCGTGGAATTCGTCGTCCGCGGCCGTCATGGGTCGTCACAACTGGGCCGGAGACAGCCGAAGTGAGTATTGAGGCATTGGCGTGGTTTTGCGATTTTTAATTTTCTTTTTTTTTCTTTTCTTTTCTTTTCTTTTCTTTTCTTTTCTTTTCTTTTCTTTGTTTTCAGGCTGGGACAGGCATTCCATCTCCACCTGGCTCATGTTGCGCAACCTCACACCACAGATCGACGGCTCGACGCTGAAGACGCTGTGCTTGCAACACGGTCCGCTGCAGGCTTTCCACCTGTACCTGAATCAGGGAATCGCGCTCGTGCGCTACTCGAGTCACGAGGAGGCGGAGAAAGCGCAAAAGGCGTTAAACAGTTGCGTGCTGGGCAACACCACCATTCTCGCCGATTTCGCCAACGAGAACGACATGCAACAGTTCTTGCAGCAGAGCGGCACTGCGTCCATCGTTGCCTCGGCTGCCGCGGCCGTCGTGGGCGGCGCTCCTAACCCGCCCACCAACAACGTGTGCACGTCGTGGGGACCCGGCACTACGTCGTCCGTCGCCTCGTCCGCCGCCTCGTACCGCTCGTCGTCGTCGTCCTCGTCGTCTTCGTACGGCCATTTCGGCGGCGGCGGTTCCAAGTCGAGCGACTCATCTCAGTGGAACGGCGCTCCGTCTGCCGCGTCCGCTTTGACCAGTCAACTGTGGCCGCTGCAAGCGGGCAACCTGTGGAGCGGATCCGCGCTCGCTGCCGACGCCGACCAACACCGCGCCACGCCCTCGTCTCTCAATTCCTACCTGCCCGAAGATCTGTTGGGCAGCGAGGGTGTGTGAAGAAAGTAAAAAAGAAAGAAAAAAGTGCCCGCCAATTTAATCAATTAATAATTAATTTCTTTTACACCCCACCAATCGACATATCCTTCAAACTCAACATCCTCTGTGATTTTAATGATGGTGGAAAAGAAAGTAAAAAAAATTTTTTTTTTTTTTTCTTTTCTTCCTTCTTTTTTCATTTTCTCGCTTTTTTAATTGAGACCTGATGTAATGCAAATAAGGCAGCCGAAATAATCTTTTACGCCTAATTTTAAATCTCAATTTTATTCTAAAAAAAGAAAGAAGAATTTTATTATTATTATTATTATAATTATTATTATTAATTAATATTATTATCGTTTTGGATTGTGAGAGGTGGAGGGAAGAAAAATTGGTCGAGAACAAAAAAATACGAGCATATCAACACATACTCTTAGCCTCTCACACTCCAATATTTCATACCAACCGAAGTATATACAATTAATACAAACCGACATTTTTTTTCCTAATGTGTATATATTATATAAAAAAACGAAAAAAATAACTGTCGACCTTAAAAAAAAAAACACAAAAAAAAACAAAAAAAAAAAATCACACACAAGATTGTCCCAAAGATTTTTTTTTTTAAAGAATAGGATTTTGAAAAAAAAAAAAAAAAAGAAACCTTTCCTGCCACTATGTCACTTGCAGAAAATGCCTTGTTAGTGCGATATTAATAATAATTGGATAATTTTAGGTTACTTTATTAATTTTTTTTGAATAGAGAAAATCCTACTTAATCGACTCATTTTTGTGTAAAAGGGGGATTTTTTTTATGTTTTCTTTTAATTATTCCTAACTGCCGACAGGTTAGTGGAGCCAAGCTCAAGCTTTTCGTTTTGTTTTCGTTTTTGTACTTGTACCGTGACAAAAAAAGTACTCGGGAGGTATAGATGAATATATCTTAAGACAATTTTTTCAGACATTGAGGGAAGTAGAGGGGCGAGGGGTCCCTGCATGGAATTTTTTTTCTTTCACGAATTTAAAATCTCCACACGCGATTTCTGTTTAAATTTTGACGTAATCTCAAAAAAGTGTGGTTCCTATTTTTTAAAAAAAGGGCTTGCGTGCAAAATATCGATTAATGGAAAAAGTTGCCTTTGTTTTTGGGACTGCAATTATAAACAAAAAAAATTTAAAAAAAAGTTTCACCGCTTTATTTTTTTCTTACAATATCTTTTATCCGCATTATTATTATTATTATTATTATTATATTAATTGTAATTATTATTATTATAATAGTATTTGACCTTGTGTATTATATTATTATTATTATTATTATTAGAGAAAAACTTTTTTGATTATTGCAATGATGGTTATAATAATTAATATATATTATTATTATTATAGAAATCAATATTTAAGTTTGCGTTAGTGTTTTTTCAGGTATTTGTACAAAACCATTTAAAAATGTGATTTGTTGGCTCCTTTTCCACTATAACTATAAATACACGCGTTCGGTTGAGAAATATCAACTCAGGCTGTAAGATTAATTTTTTTTTCTGTGATCTATTGTCATTTTTTTTCCTTTTTTTAAAAAAAAAATACTTTTTTACTGTCCGAACGGCCGCTTGGCGCCGATTCGGACGGAAAATAATGAACTGTGTATTTAATTAAATAATAATTGTACTCAGTGAAGCCATCTCGAGGTGATTGTTTTTTTGTTTTTTTTTCTTTTTCTTTTTTGTATTCGATGGAAAAAAGAAAAACCTCTGGCTCTAAAAAAAAAAGTTGTTTATTGTGCCACAAAAAGAAGAAGAAAAAAAGAGGGTAAAACAAAAAAAGAAACAAAGAATTTTTTTATTTTTTTTTTT
>JH432213.1:376067-394226 GCA_000239455.1 Strigamia maritima
TTTTTTTTTTTTGTTTCCTTTTTTTTGTTCTTTTTTTTGTTTCTTTTTTTGTTCTTTTTTTGTTCTTTTTGAATTGATTTTTGATTTCAGAAGAGCTTCCACTAGTGAGCAGGGACTCGCTAGAATATCTCGAGTCTAATTTTAATTTTAAACTACGCAAAAAGTGTAGCGAGCTTCCAAGAACCATTCCTTCTTGCGCCCTCTTTGTGGATAAACTTTTAAAAATGTGTTGTGCAAAAAAAGAAAAAAAATAAGAAATGGAAAAACCGAAAAAATAATGTTTGTTGGAAATGAAGATGAGAAAACGTCTTTTACCTCCACTCTCCTGCCTTAAATCATTGGTGGTGATGTGTGTGAAGTGAATTTTTCAAAGTGTATTTTTTTTTGTTTTTATTGTGCGAAAAATCATGCGGATGATGATGATGAGGATGATGATGATGCGAGAAAGCAGAAATTGAATTGAACCGAGGATTTTGGATCAAGACATACACTTTTTTTCTTCTTTTTTTCTTCTGCCTATCTCAAGACTCACAAGTGCTATTTCTTGGAAAATGGGCAATATCGTCTGATCACAAGGAAGAAACAAACAAAACAATTGGTTGACCCGTCCACTCGATACCAAAATCCTTTTTTGCATAAAACGATCGAACAACAGCAAGGTCCGTCATATCCTAGAAGAAGAAGAAGAAGAAGAAGAAGAAAATAATGGAGCAGAAGAAGGGGAAAAATTGAGTTTTTAAAATGTTCACTTTTCGCGCATCGAGTCGATCTATTTTTTTTTTTTTTAATTATTGTTATTATTATTTTATTATTTCGTTTCATCGTGCCAAATATTAATCGTATCGGTTTTGCTCCCTTAATTTAATTTAATTTAATTTAATTTAATTTAATTTAATTTAATTTAATGAAAAAGAAAAAGAAAAACAAACATTCCTTGGATTATTCAAAACTAGTCAGGCGCATTTGGGGAGGAGGTTTTTTTCTCGTATACTAAGACAATAACGAAAGTCACAATTGTATTACTCAATAATATATCGATCGATCGACTCGACTAGTCACTCGGAACTCGTTTCTCTTGCCTCGAACAAAACGTTTGAAATGGACGGCTCGATGCGCGAAAAACAAACTCGTGTACGTCGGTGATGGATGATCATTTTTTGCTCTCTCATTTTAAGAACCAACTATTTTTTCAAAGTTTAAAAAAAGAAAAAGAAAAAAATACGGGGAATAGAAAGAACTGCGCTTTTCCCATCACAAACTCTATTTCTCGCATTCGTCGAGCGCCATCGACTGTTGAAAAAAAAATTGCACTTTTACTTAATTTTATATATACAGTGACCGAGTCAATGCGCTCGCAATTGCAGTTGAAACAACGCACACATTAATCGAAATGTGAAAAAGTTAAAAAAAAAAAAAAAAAAAAAAGAAAATAGTAGACGTGTTTTTTTGTGTTTTTATTTTTGTTGGTGGTTCCTCTCGTACGTAGTCGTTGTCCTATTTTAGCCGATGAGAAAACATATTTTGCATACTGGTCTTGATTTCCCATCCCGTTGTATTAAGTTGTTGTTGTTGTTGTTGTTGTATTTAGTAGATTAAACTGGCCAAGTACAAACTTACTTTTTCTTTTTTTTTAATTTTTTGAACGTGTACCTCGATGTGTACCTGGTTAGTTTAACACAATAATTGGGTTGATTTTCCTCAACAGCAATAATAATAATAATGATAAAGTGTTCTTTGCCCAAATACAGTAAAAAGAAAAAATAACCAAAAAATTTATTTAATTTACTGTGTTGTGAACAAATTTGGTGTTTTATACATTTTCCCGCACCATTTTTGCCTTTTTAAAAACGAGTCATTGCTTCATCTTTTAATCTTCCAATTTATTACGAGCTCATTAAATGTCTATTCTGGTTTTTTTTGGGTTTTTTTTCCTCTCCCTTATCCGATTTTTCTAAAACCCATCCTTGGGAAAGAAAGAAAAAAAAAATTGAAAAATGAAAAAAAAATCTGCTGTGCCTTATGGGGATATGTATGTATGTATATGTGCGTATATACATATACATATATCTTTAATATATTTAGAGTGTTTTAGGTACCTATTGTGATTGTGTTTTTAATGTTTCAGTATTAAAAAATGCACAGTTTTGAGGTTTTTTTTCCTTTCTTTTTTTAGTTCCCCTCCCCCCCTTTTTGGCTGGAAAATGGTGATTCGTGCGGTTGAGAAGAAGACTTTATTTTTTGTCCTTTTCATGGTGCTTTGTATTTTTAATAACGAGAAAGGAAGGATGAGAAGGATATAGAGAGTGAACTGTACCTGATTTGTGTCTTAAAAAGGTGATTTTCTAAAAAAAAAAAGTTTGTTTCCAACCAACAGAAAATGGAGTGTGATCTCATCTATTTTAACATCTGCCTTACAAAAAAAAAAAAAAGCTTCAAGGGACGCTCACGTTTAGTCACACAGTATTCCGAAATGTCCACGTTTTTTGAATAGTTGCAAAATTTGACAAAATTTAAAAAATCTTTTAAAGAAAAATAAAAGCATTTGATTCAACACATCCATATTGTAAAACCTCAAGTGCCAAATGTAAAATAATCTCAAATCCCCTTTTCACATTTTCTCTCTTTTATTAATTATTATTATTATTATTATTATTATTATTATTAGTTATTAGTTATTAGTTATTAATTATTCCTCGTTGTTGTCGCGGTACTCTTTGTTTAGTTTATATTTTTTTTTCTTATTACGTTGGCAATCTGGTGGGGTTTTGGAAAGTGCCATCAACGTCATATCCTCGATTTTGTTGTAGTTCTGTGTGATTGTCTCTAAAAATATATATAAATATATATAAATATATATATATGTATTATTTAAATATATATATATATAAGTATATACTTATATACATATATATATACCTCCATTTTAGCTTTTTGTTTTGGGAATTAATCGAATGGTATTAATGGTATTATTACGTTTATATGCCAGTATTTTACCGATACGAAGAGATGGAAACAATAATTTGCTCAGTATATATTATAAAAATGTAATAAATAGACTGTGTTCAGAGGTTTATATTAATATTATTAAAAAGTAGCTCATGCAGGGTCCCTTTCCTCCCTCTCGTTCTTTTTTCGAATCCTTTCCCTTCCCTCGTTTAAAGTAAAAGAATATTTAAATCATAGCTATTTAATCAACTTGGGTTTATAAAATTTAACAAAAAAAGAAAAAGAAGAAAAAAAAGTGTATAAATATGGGAAAAAATGTAGTAGAAAAAAAAATGTTTTTAAATTCTGTGTCGGGTTTTTAATTTTTTTGCTCAGGGTTAAAGAAAAATTTAAAAAAAAATAAAAAATTATTTCACAGCCATTGTGATCTGACACTACAAAAAAGAAAAAGAAAAAAATATATATATATTTGTAGCTTATTGTTGGCGATGGACAGAAGTGGCGATTAAATTGACTCAAGTTTGATCTCGAAATACGGAGAAAGTGAAAAAGATATATAGCAATAACGAAATGTTTGTAAAGAAAGAAAGAAAGAAACTCGAAACATTCCACGAAAATGTTTGTGAAAGATGTCTTTTTTTTTTTTTTTTTTTGTTTTTTGTTTTTTTTTTGATTCGTTGGCTGTGAATATTTTATCGACCAATAGAGAAAAATTCAAAATTGACGTAACCGTATATCGCCACTTTTGTCTCGTCGTCTTTCTCGTGTGTGTTTGTTAAATTAAATGTGGATTTTTAATTCTAGCGCTGTAACTAACTAACTAACTCTCAGTTTTTTCTTCCCGTCCTCCTCTTAAGACAAAAATACCGTAATAGAATTGTTCGAATTAATATGAATACCGAGTCGAGTCGAGCGTGTATTTCTTGTTTTTGATCGATTCTTATACTCTTTAATATGTTCGATGATGATGCAATTTTTATTTTATTTTATTTTATTTTGTTTTATTTTAGTTTACTTTGTTTTATTTTATTTTTATTTATCGACGAGTTTAATTTTCAAATGTGTTCTTGTCATTAATTAATTGTAATTAATTTTTATTTTACAAAAAAACAAAAAAAAAACTAAAACAAAAAAAAAAAAAATAAGTAATAACGAAAAAGAAAAACAGTTTCTTGCCTATCTCCTTCCTCTTTCAGCATGAATGGTAATTTTGTGATGTTGTTGAAAAAGGAAATGTGTTGTTTAATAATAATGATTACAAAAAAAAAAGAAGAAAAAAATTATGTATACAGTGTTTGTTTTCCTTTCATTATGACAAGCTTAAGAAATGACCAGTACGCAACTCGACTTTTTCTTTTATTTCCACGAGTAAACACGAAACAAGAAACAATTTACATAATGCGCGTGCGCGAGTACATTTCTAAAGAACATAAACTGCAATAAATGTTAAATGAATGGCGGTTAGATTTGTAATTACAATTTTCGATACTAGATGGCGGGCGAATAAAGAATTTGAATTATAGATCGGCGCCATCGAGGCCGGGTTCGAGGATAGCATTAGGCCTACGAGTGGTAGTGTTGTGTGAGGCGCGATGTCAAGCTAATGCACGATTCGAAGCGTAGAAATGACGAGTAGAGTCGTTCAAGTGACCAACATCGCTCCACAAGCTACCAAGGAGCAGATGACAACGCTTTTTGGATTCCTGGGCAAAATAGAAGAATTGAAACTCTATCCCTCCGAGTGCGTGCCTGCCCGTCTGCCATTGTGTTCGATTTATTATATTGTCTAATAATCTTTTCTTCTTTTTCTCTTTTCTCCTCTCCTCGACGCAGAGATTCTCTTTTCCCGCTTTCTTCGCGGGTTTGTTACGTGAAATTTGCCGATCAAACGAGCGTAGGTGTGGCGCAACACTTGACCAATACCGTATTCATCGATAGAGCCCTGATTGTAGTACCGATCAACGAAAGTACGCCGAAAGAAAGGAAGAAAGAAAGAAAGAAAATGTCTTGAATGTTTAAAATTAATTATTTTAAATTTTGAATTGCAGCTTTTATTCCCGATGAAGAAAAGGCCATGGCAATAGCAGCTCCTGCAAGCGCCGTTGCCGGACTCGTGCCGCAATCGGTGCCCTCGATGCCTGCAAATGTCGTTAATCAGGTGATTTAAATTGATTTGGATTTGGATTTGGATTTGGATTTTAATTTTAATTTTAATTTTAATTTTGATTTGATTTGGATTTGGATTTGGATTTTGATTTTGATTTTGATTTTGATTTTGATTTTAATTTTAATTTTGATTTTGATTTTAATTTTGATTTTGATTTTAATTTTAATTTCATTATTATACAATTTATCATTTTCATTTTCAAATTGACAGGTTCAAGGTGTTGGATCTAGTCAAGTGATAACCACGATCGATCCTCGTTTGACGGCGCTCGGTTTGCCCCAATACCCGCCGCTGCCGGGAAACATGGATCCGTCGAAAATCGAAGAGATTCGTAGAACCGTCTACGTAGGAAATCTCGATTCGACCATCACGGCCGAGCAATTACTCAATTTCTTCAATCAAGTGGGCGAGGTCAAGTACGTGCGGATGGCGGGAGACGAGACGCAGCCGACGCGATTCGCTTTCGTCGAGTTCACCGAACAGACTTCGGTGGCCGCCGCGCTTCAGTACAACAGCGTCATTTTCGGCGGCCGGCCGCTCAAGTAACTACGTGAAAAAAAGAAGAAAAAAACTTGTGAAATTTGAAAATTCGCGGTTTTAATCGAAATTTGTTTTTCTTTGAACAACTCGCAGGGTGAATCATTCGAACAACGCCATCGTGAAACCGCAAGCCAAGAGCAACGAGGCCGCGCAGCGGGAAATCGAAGAGGCGATGAAACGGGTGCGCGAAGCCCAGTCGTTGATAACCGCGGCGATCGAACCGGAATTGGTGGAGCGCAAGCGGAGTAGGAGCGCGTCCCGCTCGCGATCGCATTCTCGGCGGCGATCGAGATCGCGATCTCGGCGACGTTCGCGGTCGCATTCGCCCAAGCGCGTCTCGCACCGACGTTCGAGGTCGTCGCGATCGCGATCCCGCTCGCCGCGGCGTCGATCCAAATCGCGCGAGAGGCGCTCTCGATCCAAGGATCAGAAACACAAGAAGAGATCGCGATCCAAGTCGCCGAAAAGCTCGAAAAGTACGAGAACTCGCGACAAGAAAGAGCCGAAGGAGGAGAAAATTGTCGTCAAGAAGGAAATTGCGGTCAAGGAGGACGAGGTGGACGAAGAAATGAACGAAATCGACGAATTGAAAGCGCAACTGATGGAGGACAAGGAGACCGCCACGTCCACGTCCACGTCCACGTCGCCGGCACCGGCACCGGCACCGGCTCCGAGGGTCGACTCGACCAACATCCCGATCAAGTTGGCATACGACCGCGAATAAACGTGAAAATAATATTTTATTAAAAAAAAAATTGTTTTTACAGAATGGAATCGCCGCCTCCGCCGTTGCCGCCGCCGCCGCCGCCGCCGCCAACTTCGTCGTCGTCGTCCAAAAAGAGAGCGAGTTCGCGATCGCCGTCGACATCGCGACGCAAGTCGAAATCGCCGCCGCCACCAGCGTCGAGGAAGAAATCGCGATCGCGCTCGAGATCGCGTCGCAAATCATCGCGGTCGCCGAGACGACGAAGATCGCGCTCGCGAAGTCGGAGGAAATCGCGCTCGAGAAGCCGTAGGCAATCGCGTTCGCCCATCTACCGACCGAGCCCGGCGAGAAGCCATCGAAGGAAATTGTCTCCGTCTCCGCCTATTCGACGCAAGCTGTCGCGCTCGCCTATACGGCGCAAGATGTCGCGCTCGCCGATCCGTCGCAAAATGTCGCGATCGCCGATACGGCGTAAAATGTCGCGATCGCCGATAAGACGAAAGTTGTCTCGTTCGCCGAGTCATCG
This sequence comes from Strigamia maritima, assembly GCA_000239455.1. Lineage (NCBI taxonomy): Eukaryota > Metazoa > Arthropoda > Chilopoda > Geophilomorpha > Linotaeniidae > Strigamia > Strigamia maritima. The sequence continues at coordinate 382,953 of JH432213.1, forward strand.
ACGGAAGTTGTCGCGATCGCCGAGTCATAGACGGAAATTATCGCGATCGCCGATCCGCCGCCGCTCGCGATCGCGTACTCCTCCAAAACGGCGCGCGAGCCGAAGTCGATCGCGATCTCGGTCGCCGCGTCACTATTCAAAGTAAGCTTTCGTTTGATTTCATTTCGGTGAAAGAAATCTCAATTGGAAAAAAAAACAAACAAAAAACAAAACAAAACAAAAAACAAAAAAAAATTGAATAATTTTATTTATATATTTACAATATTCGTTTTTTTTGTACCCTTGAAAAATAATAATAATAAAGAAGAAAAATTGTAGAAAAAAATGTTGTGATTTCTTTTCACTCGAAAAAAAAAAAAATTCGTTGAGAAATAAAAAGAAAACTATTATTTTTATTGTTTTTTATCCGTTAATTCTCGAAAGATACAAGAAGGAGAAGCGACATCAGCGGAAACATCGCGGAAAGGAGGACGAGTCCAGCAAAGATACTAAGATTACGCGCGATTATGACGAGGAGGAGAAAGGCTACGATAGCCCGGCGTCGAGAGAATTGGTCGCCGAGGGACCAGCGCTGCCGCCGCCACCGGTGACGACGACATCGACAAAGAGGTCTCTTTCCGATTCGAATTTACAAAGTGTCGATATGGATGTCGATACCGATTAAAGTTGCATTATTATTATTATTTATATATTTTTCGTTTTTTTTCCCCCTCCCTTTTTTTTTTCTTAGTGAGGCCGCTGTTTGCTGATTTCGTTTTTTATTCATATTTTCGTTCTCGCGCTTTTATTGTTGTAATTTTAAATGGAAAATAAAAAAAAAAAATAAAAAAATTAAAAAATTAAAAATAAAAAATAATGTGTGCGCGTTTTGTCCGTAGTTAACTTTCCGTTTTGGTTTTTAGAAAACCCGAAATGGTAACGACCGTTATTTCATCGCGTTCTTTTTCTCTCCATACTAAGCGGCACGTACGGTTTAAAATCATCCGAGGACAAATGTTGATATTATCTAATAATTTCTATGATTAGCCATTAGCCATAGCTGACAAAATTTAGAATTGATCCACAACTTCGTTAAACCAGTTCCATCATGGCCGCGAGTGGACATCCTCGCCTGAATGGCGTAATGAAAAAACTAAAGACGTGCGTGGCGGAAGGCAATTTATACGAAGCTCACCAATTGTACAGAATGTTGTATTTCAGGTATGCGAAAAAGATTAATCGTACAGAATAATTGGAATGTTTGAATATTTCATGTTAATTGAGTCGAATTTAATTGAATTGCCAGAGGTGGTTCAATACCAGATTGTTACGCCGAGCTGATGGATACATTACACGACGGATCGCTGAGACTTTTATGCGAGAACCACGTAAATATAATGAATGAATGAATGAATGTAATGAATGAATGTAATGAATGAATGTGATGAATGAATGAATGTAATGAATGTAATGAATGTAATGAAATGCACTAACTTGTAAATATATCGCAGAAAGAGAGCGGTGCGGACGTGGCCGCTTTATTAGTTGACATTTTAATTAAATCCAACACTGTAGCGACGGAAGAAATTATCGGTAAATTACTATATATAGTTTGTATTTGTATATAGTTTATAAATTTTATAGTGAAAAGATTAACTAATTTCAGAAAAACTCGTCCGATTGTATAAATTGATGAATCCCGATTCGCCGGAACGATCAAACTTTATTCATTCCGCGTTGAAATGGTCCAACAAATTGGCGCCAGAGTACATCAGCGGTCATCCTAAATTACACGAATCGATCGCGCTGATATTGTGGAAAGAGAAGAATTATCCTTTGGCCCGATATCATTTTCTACATTCGACCGACGCCGACGGTTGTGCGTCCATGTTGATCGATTATCACACGTCGAAAGGCTATTCGAACGAAGTGGATCTGTTTATTGCCCAAGCCGTGTTTCAGTTAGTTTGATTTGATTTGATTTGATTTGATTTGATTTGATTTGATTTGATTTGATTTGATTTGATTTGATTTGATGATATTTTGATTTTTACATTTTTTAAAATTATTTTCTTATTATTTTCTTATTATTAGGTATCTGTGCCTTAGAAATAAAACGACAGCGACTTTGGTTTTTGCCAGTTACACGGAAAAACATCCCGACATCGACAGGGGACCTCCTTATTTTTTTCCTCTTCTCAATTTCTTGTGGTTTCTGTTGCGCGTCGTGGAATGCGGAAAATCGCGAGACGCATTTTCCGTTCTGTGCCAACAATACCAGCCGACGCTCAGTCGCGATCCCACTTACAACGAGTATTTGGAACGGATCGGTCATTTGTTTTTTGGTTTACCACCGGCTAAGAAAAAATCTGCGGGTGTTCTAAGTACGAGACCTCAGATCTCGACCACCTCGAAACGCTTTATCATTTTCATTCATTTTTTAATCTCTCTTTCGCCAGGTGATTTACTACAGACATTTCTCGGCAATCGTGACAGCGACGACGAAAGTGACGGAATACCGACTATTTCCGCTCAGTCGTCGACCGTTTCCATGGAAACGGAAGAATTAGATTAACCGTTTCTTTCTAGTCGCTTCCATTTCAGAGAAAAGAAAAAAAATACCAACGACAAATTGTTCGATTGTATAAAAATTTCATTATGTAAAAAAAAAGAAGAAATTTAAAAAATTTATAGGTTTAAAAAACAAAAAAAACAATATGATTTGGTTTCGGACACTCGGTTCAAAGAATAAAAATTACGATTTCAACTCCGCAGGTGACTTACGATGTTGTTTATTTCCGACTCGTCACGGGGTGGCGCCACGCGTATATAGCTTGCCATCCGTGTTATTCTCATCTCGGTCGATATTTCACTCGCATTCCATCTTCGATCCGATCTCAACGGTAATGTATCCCTCATTTTACGCATCGGCCACTTTAGCGCGAAATTTCACTCCTCGTCGGCCGTGGATGAACGTTAGGCAAATGTTATTCTACGACTATCGAAGCGCGTATAGTTTGGACAAGGTTTATCCCAACAGCAGTTTACAAATCTCGAAACAGGTTCAAGTATGTATATCATTCATTTCGTGTTTAACGATTTTTTATTTATTCGTAATATTTCTCTTTTAATAGACGCCAGAACACAAGGATAACAACAACCAATTCACCGGTTACATTCCCGTGGATCAACTGGAAATTACCTACAGTCGAAGCGCCGGCCCTGGTGGACAGAATGTCAATAAAGGTACAAACAAACAAACAAACATACATTTATTTTTGTATTTTAATTTTAATTTGTATTATTATTTTATTTTGTATTAGTCAACTCCAAAGTGGACGTTCGCTTTCACGTCGCGACTGCAAAATGGCTGGACGCTAACATTAAGGAGAAGATTTTGGAAAAAGTTTGTTTTCACAAATGTAATTTGATCGTAATTTATTGTAATTTTTAATTATTTCCGCTCGTACGGTAGCATCGAGACAACATGAACAACGAAGGTTATTTGATATTTCGCTCGGATAAAACTAGGACGCAGATGTTGAATTTGGCGGATTGTTTGGATAAGATCCGCAATTTTATTTGGCAGGCTTGCCTTTTTAAATGTAAGGTCGAGAGCAAGGAGATGGAAATGGTTCGGTTAGCCAGGTATTAACGATTAATATTAATTTAGCATATTCGCGTTCGTATTCGAATTATTAATTTTCCAGACACGAGGTAGCAGCCCGGGAAAGATTAAAAACGAAGAGAGAACGATCATTTGTCAAGCAAACTCGCCAAATTTAACGTTTTAAAAAAAAATCTTTTTATTTAAGCGTGTATTTATTGCATAAGTAAATAAATATAAATTAATAAATTAATTACTAATAATTAATTTTAATCGGTACCGTCCTGTTGCTAGACTCGCTACGTTACCCACAATGCTTCCGCTCTCCGGCAGCTGGCAATGTGCTTTTGTGTGGAGTGGGCTTCCCGCGGTTTCGTCGGTGGCGCGAGTCGGTTTTGGAAATATCATCATTCTTAAAAATGCCTCCGAAAAAGCGCGATAAAGAACCGGACGCGGGCAAACATTCCGTTTACGAACAGATGCAAGCTGACCACGAACTGTTCTTGCAGGCTTTTGAAAGTAAGTGGTCCGACGATAGATTTAATGAGCCCGCGTCGATTATTATTTATTTATTTATTTATTTATTTATTTATTTATTTATTTATTTATTTATTATTTATTAATTAATTATTATTTTCAATTCGTTTCGTACATTATATTTTAAGAACCCACTCAAATCTACAGGTATCTACGTACAAGAAATTTAGTCTCGGTACGTAAAATAATAAATTACTAACCAAACTGATAATCTAATGTGTAGTAAGCCTCATTTCCCGACGACCTCTCTATATCTCCTTTTCAGCCAATATTTTTAGAACGAACACTTTCCTACATGAAACATCGAATGTCGAGAACACACAAAAAGAGGTAGCGTATATCGTGGTTTCGAATTATTTTTTGATTAAATATGTTATGGCAGAGCGAGGTTCAAGTCGGCCAGTATACTGGACACAATTTTAGCGAAAAATAAGGAAATACAACAGGAGGAGTAAGAGAGAGCGAACCCTTGCTCGCTGAATTAATCAGTTAATTATTTATAATTAAGGTTTTCAGGTTTCATGACGTTAACATTCACCGGTTTTTTAGATCCCAACAAAAACTGTAAGTTACATCGACCTAAAATCCGTAATAATTTATCATTTATTCATTTTTATTGCAGATGATGCCAAAGATTCGGTATTGGTGGAAACCATCTTGCTCAAAATATGCCACAAGAAAAGAAAAGTAAAAAAACGCACATTTAAAAATTCTGTACTTTATTTATTTATTTATTTATTTTTTAAATTTTTTTTAGGACGTCGCGAGCCCGATAATGCAGACGAGTTTCGGCAAGAGCGAAGTGGCTTGCAATCCCGATCCGAGCAATCCGCCGCTTTCGTCCTGGGCCGTGTCGGTGCCGAGCAACACTTTCAACCTCAACAACAACGGCCACCTGGTCAAGTCGTACGTGCTCCTGCTTCGCGTGAGCAGCGCGACGGACGGCGCGACTCGTAACGGAGAGGACGAAGACGAAACTCCGCCGGCGAAAAAAGCTCGGCGCAACGGCCGGGCGACTTTAACCGATTCCACCACCGCCGCCGCCGGCACCACCTCCGCAGCCGCAACCGTTAACATGTTTGGCGCCGAATTGATCGTGTACGACAAACACAATCGATGTTTGCTGACGGACGGCCAGTACGAATTAGTTTTGCAACAAGTGGCCACGAAAGGATCGTCGCCGCGCAAATCGAATTCGTGGGAGACTTTTCTCGACTCGAAAGAAAAGGTTTTTGAACGAGAATGAGAAATACATGCGTGACTTTGGCGCTTTTTATTACTTATTTATTACTCGCCGATTATTTTCAGCCGTTCGAAATTTTCAACAAGGGGCCGACTTTGAAATTTCATTTGTCGTGGAGCGACGTGCCGAAAAACGGTCGAGTGCCGACTCCGTCGTCGCTCCTCGTTGCGTCGGACACGGGTCACGCGAAGGACGATAATGTCGGCTCGAATAATAATAATAATAATAACAACAACAATAACAATAACAACAACAACGTGATGGCCGTCGTCGAGTCGAAACGGAGGAAGATGGTTCGAATTTTTTATCAATTTCTCTACAACAATAACACTCGGCAGCAGACGGAGGCGCGCGAAGATCTTCACTGTCCCTGGTGTTCGTTGAACTGCGCCAAACTTTACAGTTTACTCAAGCATTTGAAAACTTGTCACAGCCGATTCGTTTTCACGTACACGGTGAAGAAATTCATTTATTTATTTATTTATTTATTTATTTATTTATTTTTATATTTTTATTTTTTTATATTTATATTTATTGGGCAGGCTCATTCCAAGGGGGCTCGAATCGACGTATCCATCAACGAGTGTTACGACGGCTCGTACGCGGGTAATCCCCACGAAATCCACACACCCGGGTTTGCGTTCAGTCGCAACGGTCCCGTCCGACGTACTCCCGTGACCAACGTGATGGTTTGTCGGCCGAAGCGGCCGCCGCCGAGCCTTTCCGAGTTCCTCGAGCCGGACGATTCGGAATTCGACGGTCCGCGGCCGTACGTGACGGGCCACAATCGACTGTATCACCACACTCTGACCTGTCTTCCCGTGAGGCCGCAAGAAATCGACGTGGACAGCGAGGGCGAGAACGATCCGAACTGGTTGCGGACGAAGACGAAATTGGTCTCGTTATTTCATATGTTAATCATTAATTATTTATTTATTTATTTATTTATTTAAATTTCGCGCAGATGATCGACGAATTCACCGACGTCAACGAGGGCGAGAAGGAGTTGATGAAAATATGGAATCTTCACGTGATGAAACAAGGGTTACGATAATATATTATTATTATTATTATTCGTTAAATTAAATTATTCTAATAATTTTTATTTTACATTTTTTAGTTTCGTGGGCGATTGTCAGATCTCGCTCGCTTGTTCAATGTTCGTGCAGAACCACGGTCGAGAAGTCATCGAACGCAATTTGTATAAGAATTTCATTCTTCACATGAGCAGTTTGTACGATTTCGGTCTCATCACGGGCGTGGTCATCTACCAAACGATTCGCGAGTTGCAAGTACTGGCCGATAGCATTTGATACAACTGCCACTAGTATTCATTCACTGCCAGTAAGAGTTTTTGTGTTTTTGTCTTTGTAACTTTTGATATCGACTTAGAAGAATTAGGAAAATGCAATTCGAGAGATGAGGAAAAAATGAAGAAAAAAATGAAGAAAAAAATGAAGAAAAAAATGAAGAAAAAAGAAACGGAGAAAATGTATCGAATCGAATGTAAATAATTGGCCGACGGTGAAAATTAAATTTTTTTCTCCTTTCCTTCTCCCGTCATATTCATATTTTTACAATTTTACGGTTTGTTTACACAACTCGTCGTACAGATGCATTTGCATATTTGCCATAATTCCTGAAAGAAAGGTTTAAAAAATGTCTTATTCGTTATTCGAAAATTGAATTAAATTTCGCTTACTAAATATTTCGTCCGTTCGTATTTAAAATGTTGCCGAAATTGGGCTTTGACCTCCTCAACGACGATGTGGCGATCCGTTTTTCCCAAGGTCGACAACCAACTTTGGAAACGAGCGTAAGCAGGTGCGCCAACATCCATCGACGAGAGGGTGAAATTTAATCTAATTATTAATTATTTTATTTAGTTATGACAATTTTTAAGAATTTTTAACAATTTTTAACAATTTTTAAGAATTTTTAACAATTTTTAAGAATTTTTAACAATTTTTAAGAATTTTTAAGAATTTTTAAGAATTTTTAACAATTTTAACAATTTTTAAGACCTTATCTCCAAGCTGATGTACAAGCAGTAACATTTCTTCAAGCCGATTAAGAAACGAAATAATGCATCGGTCAAGTCGTCGTCGTAGATGACTGAAACGAAACATTCTAGTACTGGAATCATTTTAATGTGAAATTACCAAATACCGTCCGAAGCGAAAATGTAAAAGATGTCTCGGGCCGATTTTAAGTCGTCGGGCAACCAGGACCACGAACCGCACGCGCTATTGAAATGATTATTCTCGTTCAGCCAGTTTAGTTCCCTGACCATCACGTTGGCGACGTGCGTTGGCGTCGATCTCGCTCGTCGCAAAGCGGAATTGGCCTCGATGTTTTCCCGACAAGTTCTTAAAATTCTGTCTCCGGTGTCGGTGCAGAAAACCTTTTCGGCGAACATGGACAGCAGAATGCTGCAGAGGCCGGTGCCGGAACCCAATTCGAGGACGGTTTGGTTCGTCCATTTTTCCGACTCTGCTAAAATGAAATCGGCAAGGAGGAGCGCGCCGTTCCACACCTACAACAACATTCGAATGAACACGAAATAAAATTTTATAAATTTATTTTATTTACTTGGAGTCCGACTAGAGGTAATCGGGTCGATAACGCGTGCCGTATGGTAACGATCCGCGTCGACGGTCGAATCAGTTCGAAATCCCCGTCGATGTCGACGGACGGTTTATTCACGAGTTTATTCACATTTTCCGTTTCCGTTTTTTCCAATAGCGTGAATTTTATTCGAGAAACAACTACTGAAACGATTAAACGAAAAAATAAGATGGTAAATGAGGGAAAAATACACGACGATACTTTTAAAATCGTCGTCGCTAGGCGACGGCTCGTCATCGCTGCAATTATCCGTGTACAGATGCACGTCGGACAACACCGTTTCTTCAGCCTCCATGATTCGCATCAACGCCACCGCGAGCCCCCCGGTGAGAACGAAAAGCAGTTTAATTTAAGAATTTCCGATTGCTTCCGGTGGATTTTTATTATCGTCGAGTACACGAGTCACGTGGTCGAGCAATTAAAGCCTTTTTGTTTGAACGGTGCCATCTTTGAGAATGGTCACGTGTCACGCTCGGGCCAATCGCATCACCCCACGCGTGTTATGTCGGCATATATACGCATGCGCAATCGTCGTTATCTTCCTTGCCACGTTTTGCTCGCAGCAGAGAGGTATTGCGCGAAGAGACTCGAAACAAAAAGAAGTAGTATTTTAAAACATGTATATTCTCGTGGCAATCGCGATCGCTTTGTGCGCGGTGCAGATCAGCGCGGACATACAGAAAGACGAAGGAGTTCTCGTACTGAACGTAAAAATTTCGATTCGGCGACGACGGAACACAAGTACATTCTCGTCGAGTTTTGTAAGTCGCGTCGCTTTTTTATTCTGCCAGATGGAACTAACTACGTTAGTTTTTTTATTTTTTATTTTTTTATTTTTTTATTTTTTTATTTTTATTTTTATTTTATATTTTTTTTGGTTTTTCCTTCAGATGCACCGTGGTGCGGTCATTGCAAGGCGCTCGCTCCCGAATACGCGAAAGCCGCTCAGAAGTTGGAGGAGGAAGGATCCGAAATCAAGTTGGGCAAGGTGGATGCGACCGAGGAACCGCAGCTGGCCGAAAAACACGAAGTTCGCGGCTATCCGACGCTCGTTTTCTTCCGCGACGGCAAACCGATGCCGTACGGAGGCGGCAGAACGTCGGACGAAATTATAAGTTGGCTGAAGAAGAAAACGGGGCCAGCGGCCAAGACGTTGGCGAGCGCCGAGGAGGCCGAGGCGTTCAAGGAGGCTCATCCGGTCGTTATCATCGGATATTTCCAAGATGTGACGAGCGACGGAGCGAAAACCTTCCTGGAGGTGGCGGCCAGCATCGACGATATTCCGTTCGGTATCACGTCGGACGAAACCGTCGTGAAGAAGGACGACGAGGCGACTACGCCGAGCGTCGTGCTGTTTAAAAAGTTTGACGAACGTCGAAACGAATATAGCGAAGAGGTCACCACATTGGGTTTGACTAAATTCATCAGCATCAACAGCATGCCGCTCGTAACGGAATTCAGTCACGAGGTAAAGGATTGAAATGAAATGAAATTATTTTTATTTTTTATTTTTTTATTTTTTTATTTTTTTATTTTTTTATTTCTTATTTTGGATTTTTTATTTTTATCGATAGACCGCGCAAAAGATTTTTGGAGGCGAAATCAAGAGTCACGCTCTGCTGTTTTCGAGCAAGGCCGCGTCCGATTTCGCCGAAAAACAAAAGGTGTTTTTGGCGGTAGCCGAGAAGTTCAGGGGTCGAGTTCTGTTCGTGTCGATCGACACCGATGTGGACGAGAACGGAAGGATTTTGGAATTTTTCGGCATCACGACCGAGGAATTGCCTTCGATACGTCTGATTCGCTTGGAGGACGACATGACCAAGTTCAAGCCGGAAAGCAACGAAATCAGCGAAAGTTATTTGACCAAATACGTGCAACAGTTCGTCGAGGGCAAATTGAAAGCTCATTTGTTGAGCCAAACGCTGCCCGAAGATTGGGACAAAAATCCAGTCAAGGTTTTGGTCAGCAAGAATTTCGATCAAGTCGTTTTCGATAAATCCAAGGACGTCCTCGTCGAATTTTGTAAATATTTCCTTCCATCATTTTTATTTTTATTTTATTTTTATTTTATTTTTTATTTTTACATAAATATTTCGATATTCTTAATATTCTTAATATTCTTAATTGTTTTATCTTTGTTTAGATGCGCCGTGGTGCGGTCACTGCAAACAGTTGGCGCCCATTTACGATCAATTGGGCGAGAAATTCAAGGAGGATTCGTCGGTTCTCGTCGCGAAAATCGATTCGACGGTAAACGAACTCGAACACACCAAAGTCCAGAGCTTCCCCACGCTAAAATTGTACAAGAGAGATACGAACGAGGTATGGAAGAAGCGGATAGACGATAATTCGACATTTAATTTTCAGTTTTATTTATTTTTCTTTCGGAATCGGATCAGATGGGATGGGATCGCGAATAATTCTATTTTTTTGAAAAAAACAACAAACTTTTGAGTAATAATTGTGAAAAATTGATTTAGATCATAGAGTACAACGGCGAGCGCACGATGGACGGCCTCGTGAAATTTTTAGAAACCAAAGGAGAATACGGGAGAGCCCCACCCGAACGGGTACTTGTTGCTAGATAGGTCTTTTAAAATATCCATATTTTCTTAGGCGATCAATTACGATGGTGCTCGTACTTTGGAGGGATTAACCGAATTTCTAAACTCGGGTGGGAAGATAAAAAAAGTACAGGTTAGTTTTGTTACCTGGGTGCTTTCATCTAACCAATAATTTCTTCTTGAATTAACTTTGTTTCATCGATTCATCGATCAATACAATATCACGAATTCGAAATTAGTCGATTTGCTATACTAAATGCGTATTAATCGGTATAAATATTTTCTTCGATTAGGAAACCGAAGACGAAGAGGAAGAAGACGACGACGATGACGACAAAAAGAAAGACAAAGACGAATTATAAAGAAGTAAAACAGAAAGAAAAAAATTAAAGATAAAATGAAAAAAAAATGAAAAATGGTAAAAGTTTGGAACCAAATTAGAAAATGCCCGGGAATATCGTGTTTGTTTTAAGGGATTTTCTCTCGGATCTCGGGTTTATGTAGGATTATAAATTTTGATTTTGGGTAAATTTGTCGGTAATATGTTTTTATTTTCTCACTATAGTTTGTTTCATTATCCATTCCATTTTTTGCTCGTTTTACTTTTATGTATTTCAATTTCATAAATTTGACATAAAAAAATCTAAGAAAAATGATGAAAAAACAAGTTCTTACGACGTAGCTCGCAATAATAATACTGGAGTTGCACAACTATG
>JH432214.1:14846-27986 GCA_000239455.1 Strigamia maritima
TATATATATATATATATATATATATATATATNTTTTTTTTTTTTGACAAGAAATGTCAGTCACTAAAAATTACATTTTTTTTTAATAGATAAAAATATATATTTCTAAATTTGAAATTTTTGCCAATTATAATTGTAGCCAATTGAGTGTCATTAAAAGAGAGAGGAATTGAAAATGTGGGAAATTATTTTTCTTGTTTTTCCTTTTTTTCTCCTCATTATAACAACCTCCTATTCCCTCCCTTTTCCATTAGGGGTTGGATATAATGAAGGGGCAGTGAAATCCTCCTCTCCATCAGCTACTGGGTGGGACCTGAGTGTAATTGAGGGGTTTGCTTTGAGATAGGATTCAACCTTTAATCCCAAAATGTCCTTGATTCACAAATAATCACAAGGTTGGCTATTATTTTAGAGAGAATACAAAAATAAAGAAATTTTTATGTGTGAGAATGAGAAAGAATGAAAAAAATGAAAGAAATGGAGGGTTAAAGGGGCTAAAAGGTAAAATTTCAACTTTTTAGACCCTAATTTGGGAGGTTTTTTTTTATCCTTTTTAAGTGGTATCTGCACATCTTATTTATGTAAAAATGTAGGTATTAACTTGTAGGTCCTAATTTAGGGTTTTTTGAGCCATTTTAAAGTGGGGTTCACTACATTTATATACCTCCTTGCCAAAAAAAAAATGGAACAGGTACTTTTTTTAAAGTCAGAAAAATGGAAATTTCTTAAAAGCTGTAATAGTGACAGACAAATGGTTTTAAGAAGGTTTATAGAAATGGTAGAGCTATCATTTTGTGTAAAATTTTTAAAGATTGATTAATTAGTTACTGAGAAAAAAATTAAAAACCACCAAAATTAGGTTTTTGCAATTTTGACAATATCTCGCGAACTGTTGAAGATAAAATTAAAAATTAAACTTATCTAGGATGGTCAATTTCTCAGGCAACTTTTCTAAATTGGATGTATGGGTCTGCGAAGCCCTCAAAAAAGTCATAATGGAGCTATGTAATGGTTGACAACAATCAAAATTTTCAAAAAAATCATTAAGACCAGAATTTTTGATGAATTAAGCCATACATCTTGGATGTGTTAGAGGTACATACGCAGTTAAACATCTTGGAGTATCATTGGATTTGGAATAAAATTCTGGTCATAATGATTTTTTTGAAAATTGTTGTAATCGTAATCGTTGTAATCGAATAGAACGCCATCCTGGCGCTCTATTCGAAGACGGTAGTCGTTAAGTGCAAAATCATTTTCGAACCCGCCTACTGTATATATGTATGTAAAATGTAAAATTCCAAATTAGAAGAGCCAAACTTGGGGCTTTTTTATAGGGACTCCATATCTAATTTTAGGGCCCTGTAAAAAATTGAATTGCTATCTCTATTGGTCCACACATTTTAAATCAAACAACTTCCATTTCTTCTATTGGGCCCCAAGTCCTGATTCTGCAATTGCAGCAAATAATATTGGGCACTAATTGTTGGGGCTCTATAAAAATGGATTGCCATTACACCACTCTTTAAAAAAACAATTTAGTAACCTTACAGTGGCTCAAAAATAGGGGCCTCAAAAATTTGGGGGCCCCTTGCAGCTAATATTTTGATTGCCTTAATTTGGGCCCCATTTTTTTTTGCAATTTCAATACAAACATCAATTTTGGGCCTCAGTCAGTTGCTGGGGGCCCAGAACTGGGGCCCAATCATGTTTCCAGATTGTTTTTGCTTTCATGATGCATCTCAGCATGGAATTGTAGGGCCACCTGTTGACAACAACAAATAACAAAATATATGGGAACTTCCCCATTGATATTATACATTTGCTTCGCTCCATATACAAATATAGTAAACCAGATTGACTGCACTTGCATGCATCAAACCTCTGATTAAAAATTAATAGGGCCATCACCTCATGCCAGAATTATTTCTTCTAGATTTGTAATAATTTTTTATTTAATAACAGGATTAATTTAGATTGCCTGATATTTTAATTTTACTTTTTCTCACCAGGAAGATATTTGTCAATAAATAACAGCGATAAATCACAATGCCTTAGCTTCAATAGTGGCGGTAAGTACTTTATTTGGTTGTCATGGGACCATTAAGGTGGCATTATGATGCACATCTTTGCCGGCTTGATTTATTGGGCCGCCTTTTTAATGTTGTTGTGATCCATCACGGCAGGCATTTATGAAAACCGAATTATTTTGGCCTCCTCACTGTTTTAGCCTAATTGAAGTGTCATTTATAGCTGTTTTCAGGATGCTTTCTAATGAAATATTGCACTTCAAAGTGGGCAAACCACAAATTCTTTTAGGGTAACAAATTGTATTGCATTGTATATTGTTTATAGTAAATCAGGTTTCTGGGCTCTGGTTATTGGATGCAATTCCGGATTGCATTTCAAAGTAAGAAATTCTCGAAGCTGTTTCTGTCTTTCGAGTGTGTATCAAATTGCTGATTACTCGTTCTCATTTGAATATAGGAGTTAAGCAGCATTGGGCGTGGTTAGTACTTGGATATGGTTGGTGTACTTGGTTAAACGTTCCGTTGGATTATTCCAGTTCCAAAAAAGACGTCTTCGGAAGACGTTTTGTAGACGTTAAAATGTCAGTTTGTACGAACCATAGAAGATTATATATAGGATTTTTGTGCTTATGAAAATCTTATAGTTTATATTATGTCTTTTAACAATAGCTGCATTTCATTCATCTTCAAGATGGCTGCCTGAACAATTGGATTTCATTGGAATTTTATTGGATGTAGAATTGGATTATCAGTTGAATGACGTAAAAAAACATCAATTTCCGGTTTTGACAATTGACAATTGATAATTGATTATTGGATTATGACAGATGAATTGTCTTTAGGACGTCTTCGCTTAGCTTTGAGTAGCTTAAGATCCCAAAAAGACATCTTCAAGATCAAATTGTGGGTTTGGTTTCTCCAGGTCTCAGAACAGATGTAGTAAAGTTGGCAGTTGGGAAGTTGGACGATTTGGATATGTAATGAATGACAAACGAATAGCTAGTGGTGTCATTTACTTATAGGTGAATGTACCCAATTGGCTCGATTGTATACTTGTTTCCTGGCTCTACATCCTCACGACAGGCCTAATTAAGTGTAAGCTTTTTTTTCATTATCTTTGTTGTCACTGACCACCTGGAGTTTTTAATTTTTGTGGATTTTCCATGGATAGTATGTTAGATTTTATTGGCTGGAGTAGATTTTAATTGCTTTAATTGCTTAGGTTACAGCTAAGGTTGCTTAGGTGTAGTATGAACCCATCCAACCAATGACATTTAAAATGTGTAGGTTTTAACTAAGCTTAGAGTTGGACTGATACTAATACCGTATTTTCTCGGAAAGAACCACGAGCCGGATAATAGTGAATCTGACCAGGATGCCGGAAAATTCGAATTTTCTGGCATTAACGGCATAGATTATACAGATAGCAAGGTCGACGCCATTGTTGACTTGTGGTGACCGATAGCTAGTACCGTAACTTAAGAAATTACGGCAACCAGTGAGAAGACAGCTGCTTCTCGCATGAAAAACGAGATGGAATAAGAAATTTCATGATTGGTCGGTTTTCATTTACTGTCGACAAACAGTGAAGAAAATCGTACGTTACTTTCCTTAAGTTAAATTTTCATAAGTCGTGTTGTCTGTAGGTGCGTTCAATCCTGAAAAGAAAAGTCACTTATTTGCCTGAAATGACTTTTAAAAGGCAAATATGACGTAATTTACGTCATATTTGCCTTATAGAAGTGACTTAAGTGACTTAAGAGAAAAGGCAAACACAACTCACTTCTTTGCCTTATAGAAGTCACTTCTTTTTACTGCACATGCGCAGTGCTCTCAAAAAATAGCTTTAGTGGCATCCATCTTGAAAACGATTAGATCGTTGATGTTTCTTGACTCCAAACTAAAATTTTAGTGAATAAAACCTGCCAATTTTGTAGGTGAGGACTTCATTGACAGATGATCCTAATGATTCTTTGAGAAATCGACTGGAAAATAGGTAAAAGTTGCGAAAAAGGACGACAAATCGGGTACGGACATCACCGAACATCGTGGCCGCGGAACGATGTAAGACGGCCACGATGTTCGGTTATGTCCGTATCCGATTTGTCGTCATTTTTTAAATTTTATCTATTTTCTAGCAGATTCTCATAAAATATATTAGCCAAGATGGAATAAACAATTTTATCAACGAAATCTAATTTTTATTCCACAGTTGAAATAATAAAAAAACAAAAGAAAATGAACAATTGAAGTGTGTTCATTGAGAAGTCACTTTTCCATAAGGCAGATAAGGAGAAGGACTTTTCCTTTTCAGGATTGAACGCACCTATTGTGAACTAACCATAAAACAATTGTTTTGATTTAACTGACAGGAGTTAAAAGAATTCAAATAAAGCTGAATACTCAACATATTAGCAGCATGTAATATTTTCTGGGTTCTTCTTCAGATTTATTGGTTAGTGCAGATGTCTTATGAATTTTCATATTGTTATGTCAAAGTGACACTAGAAAAAGAACATATTTTATAACTTTAGCGAAGTGCAGGAGATTTGTGATATGTAGTTGTCATTTTGGCATTTGGCATGAGGAAAAATCTCATCGGAAATGGACTCTCATTCTTTCAACCCTTTCTGATTCACTTCAACTTTGCGGTTGATGAATAGAACACGAGCGGAACATGTTTATACGACATGTTTACAAGCTTCTTTGAAAAGAGCCGAAAAATACTCTCTTTTCAACAGAAACAATCCAAAAAATTTATTACCGGGAAAATTAAAAGAAAGATGATATGAGATACGAGGTTTTGTTATAATAAAATGAAAACCACTAAAAACTAGAGTCGTAGAGTCGTTGCATCTAGGTAACATGCGAATTCTGAATTCATACTTTAATACGGGGTTGGTTGATTTAAATCAAAACGATTTAAAACAAATGATTAAATCATGATTTAATCAGCACAAAAAAATCATGATTAAAAATCAAATTACAAAATTCTTCAGAAAATCTCTTTAAATTGTAAAAATGCAACATTTTCAAACATTAATCTCTTAATTATTTACTTAATAATACAAGTAGCACAACAGTAACAGTAATAATTTTTCTCTTCTCTCTCCTCATGCTTTTCATTTCTATAGTGTTTCTACAGGACATCATTGTTAATTTAATATAATATAATATGTAATAATGTAATATATAATTAAAATTATTATCTATTATGTTATTAATTTTTTTTTTAAAAAATCCAAAAAATCCAAAAAATCCAAAAAATTTAAAAAAATCCAAAAAATCAAAAAAAATCAAAAAAATCAAAAAAAAAATCAAAAAAAAATCATGATTATTGATTTTTTTTCTAAAAAAATCATGATTTTTAATAAAGAATCATGATTTTTGCCAACTCTGCTTTAATACAACTCAAGCTGAAAACTGAAATTTTTTACTAAAAGCTATACAGTTTATTTTCTGTTTAGCTGTTTTGAGCTGCTTAAAATAACCTCAAGAATAAAAATATACAAAAAAAAAAACCCATAACAAAAAAAATAAAGTCAAGATTTTAGCCTCATTTTATTTAATTTTATCCTAATTTTTGGTTTTTTTATTGAACGCAACAATGAAAGATTGTGGACTTGAATGGAGAAAACATCCACTAGTACAAAACCTAAATTTACAAAATTAAGCAAAATGAGGATAAAACTAAAAAGAATAAAACTAAAAAGAATAAAACTAAAAAGAATAACTTATTATTCTTGAATGAAAACAATATACCGTTAATTCACCCTTCAAATCACTGCTTTAATAGTCATCTAGACTGAATATCTGCAATTAAATGATTAAAAAAAATTTGACTATAGTCCTTACTTTTTAAACCACCAGTTTTGCTCTAAAAATAGAAAAATTCACCAAATCAGTTCCACTATTTAATTCACATAAAACCAAATTGGTTCTCACAAACATTAGGTGCATTCAATTAAAACCGATTTCACCGAGTTTTCCATTTTCAAAAACCGGATGTAGACGCTATATGATGTCACATTTTGCAAATCAAGTTTTGATAATTCATGAAATCTGAGTCACTATTACATTGATTTGGATGTTGTCATGGTCGCCATTTTTAGTTTGATTATATATGATTGTATACTTACAGATTTATTTAGAAATTTTGGCATTGTCACAGTATTTTTTAAATGCTGTTCATTGTTGAAATCGATTAATTGAATGTTAAAAAAACAACCTTAATTTCACGTTTTCCCCTCTCCAATCAGCTTCTGTTCGTCCTTGTTCCAAATGTTATTCTCGAACTCGCTGAAATCGGGCGTGAAATACGGACTAATAACAATGGAAGGTCATTGATTTCACACGGCTGAAGGATTTTTATTTATGATTTCATTTTAGAGAAAAAAATTCCAAAAAAAAAAAAAAAAAAAAAAAAAAAAAAAAATTGATGCTTATACAGTACATCCACAGTCCAAATACCAAAAATAAGTCTAATTATATGAAAGAAAGGGTTAAATCACTCAAAACTATTGATATTTATATGCAAACACTGTTATTAGCTTTTTATTTATTAAATAATTTTTCAATTTTCAATTGGTCAAAATTTGTTTAAATAAAATAAAAAAAAAAAAAGAATTAATTTTTTTTTATTAAAAATTCATTAAAAAAAAAAATATTTTGGTTATTATTATTTTAATATTTCTCATGCAAAAATATGTCAATTTTTTTTTATTTATTTATTTATTTTTAATTTCACTCTTCCTTTGCGCCCTCCATCAATTACATGCTTGTATTTTTCTGTTTGACAAACTACAATTACACAGAAGCCAAATTACATCCTTGTGAGAAGTATTGTTGCTACAAATCTTGTTGCAGAGCCACCAATCTGCCCGGAAGCTGTGATTTGCAAAGGTTGGGTGCATAATTTCCACTGATAAGTCACGAGGTCGTTTTTAATGAAGTGAATTCTGATGGTTCAGTTTGATAGATTTCAATTAATTTTTTTATTTATTTAAATGTAGAATAAAATAAAAATAGGTTTAAAGGCTTCTTATTATAGCAGAATGGAACTGAAAATTTAGTTTAAAGGGTTTAAGACATCAAAAATATTATGACTAAATAATTTTCGCTATTTCTTAAAAAGACCTAAAAGATTTTTATTTATTTTTTTAAAGTTTTCGGAACACGTTAAAAAATCATTTGGTATTTCACCAAACGGCTCATTTGTGCTTGGTGAGGGACATTGTTGGCCACTGCTGGCAGGGTGCTGTTTCTGACATCACATTTGGTATATTCCCCATGTTTAATGCACAGGGTTTATGTCCCAATTGGTAACAATTGCAAGAGAGAGAGAGAATAAGGTTTAGCTGCGTAAACGGCTACTATGGCTATATACACTCCATTAATCGACAAAAACATCACATTAAAACTGACTAATTAAAATTGACACATAAAAACTGACTTTAAAACTAAAACCAGACATACACAACACGTTACGACACCACGGTTTTTATTGGTCCATTGGATCAAGCATTGTTTAAAACCCTTAAATAATTTTTTGCAGAGATTTTTTAAAAAAATATTTTTTCGGGTTTCAACCCAATGCTGAAGTTGTGAAAACGAGCAGACGACAATATGAAAAAGTGGGAGATAAAAGCAAGACGAAATCGAGAATTTGCGCGATTGTTACCAGTTGTGACGTATACCCCATTCATATAACATGGGGAATACTAGCTGCGACGTCAGAAACAGCGCCCTGCCAGGAGCGACCAACAATGTCTCTCGCCAAGCTCAAATGAGTTGTTTGGGATACAAAATGATTTTTTTAAACGTGTTCCGATAACTTTAAAAAATAAATAAAAATCATTTCAGCCATTTTAAGAAATGTCAAACAATATTCAGTCATAATATTTTTGATGTCGTAAACCCTTTAAACAATCGTAAGAACTCCGTGCTATATCTACAGAATCAATTTTTTTTCTCTGCTCAATGTCATCAACCCCAACTTGATTAAGGCCAATCATGACCAGCTCACACAGCTGTTTCAGAAAACAATAACAAGTTACCTCTTTAAAAAAGATATAAGAACAAAATAAATTTTCCAAAATGGCAGTAATAAAAAATAAGTTACTACTTATTTTGTGCCATTAAATTCCACAGTTCTCATCATAAATTCCTCTGTTGACAACAAATTGAAAAGCATTCAATTTGAAAATTCAAAAAAGTCTGTTGTGATCTTTTAACCTCTGACAAGAGATTGGTGACACACAAGCCAAAGGAAGCATGTTTCCACCAAGTCCAGAAAGAGGGGGGTCACTGAACATTCCTTGAGTGACCAGTGTCCAGTCAACATAAAGGACTCTTTTAGCTTAGTCAACATGCTGAGTCCTTGCTTACACCACCCCACTTCCTCTTGTTGTGGAATGCAGTCTTACAATACACAAGAATTCCAATACAAATTCTTTTTAACGACTTCCACACCAATCTTCACCACCCCCACCCAACCACACCCTTCCTTCTAAACAACAAGATGGAAATCATAATTCTTGTTTTTTTCCCTCCAATTTAAGTTTGTCCAAGACTCAATCAGAATCAGCCATCAATTGGATGAAAGTGACATCTGGTGGCATGAAATTAAGGGAAGATATGGCGCTTTCACCTGTGACCTGCAGCACGTGCTCTCTTATCTGTGGGGGTGGAAATAGAAACTTGCAGCTGGCATTGAATTGGGTGTGACTGGCTTCCTGCTAGCATCTTGTTATCCATTGAAACACTTACAGTAATTTAATGCTAGAGTCGTCGGGGAAAGTTTTCATTCAGGGTGTTTCCAGGTGTATAACTGTGGACAGAAGCAAACGGATCTACCACTAAACCATTTGTAGTAGGCGGGTTCGAAAAGTCATTTAAACGAGTGTAAACACGTTTATGCTGGATTCTGACTTGCGGTAAAATCGTGCGATTTTATTGCGTTTTGCAGTTTTTTAAAACTTATTTTGCCTCAAAATTGCGCTATTTTCAAAATTGAAAATTTTTCTCGGTTCCCACATGCAGCAAAAACACAGAAAAACCTAGAAAAGTTTTCAATTTTAAAAATAACGCAATTTTGACGTTTGTTTTTCGCGCGGAATTCGCGCGATAAAGCGGAAAAATCGCAAGTGAGAACCCAGCTTAATACTTGTTTAAATGTCAATTTGCCCGTCGTTTATTTTATAGAATAGTTTCAATTTTGATGAAAAATACAATTTGGGTGCCATTTGCATATGATGTCATACGCCAATAGCCAATAGCGATTTTGGCTTGCCTAGCGTTTTCGTGTCCCGTGTTTCGCAACATTAATTGCCTCTGCTACAGCAGACTTGGCGCGACTCGATTGTTCCAAAAGATTTGTTGGAACAGTTTTTGAAAAAAAACAAACAAAATGGAGGCTGAGTTAGCTTTTCAGTTTTCAGTTGATTTTAATGTTGATATGACGTCAAAACTAGACAATGTTAAAATACTTACATCCCATTGTCTGCGATTTGCATTGCCTGGCTAAAAAAGTACAGGGTGGCTGTTTTATTTTCAAAAGTAGATTTTTTGATTTACGGTATTAAGAATCCGCGCAAATTTGAGACATGGCACTATGAGCCAACGGCAAATTTAATAAATGAAGACGTTCTAGTAATCACGGCTGACCATCTTCCAATCATAAGTTTGTGAGACTCAATTATTTAGTCTTTCAGTAATTTGGTATTTCATGTATGGGTTTAATCAGATGTGTGATAAGTGTAGGATATAACACCTCCACAATCCACATCAATGCATCAATGTGTAATCTTCGGGTATCGATGTAGCAGGATTATTTCATCCATGGAAGATTCTACTACGTTGGTGTCACTGTGGGCGGGAAATCTGCTTCAAACATCTCGTTCCCATTTGAACACGGAAGTTAAGTAGCATTGGGTCTGGTCAGTACTTAGATGACCTTTTCCTTGTGATTTAAGACGACTTTCCTTAGGCAACTACATCTGCCAGACATCTTTAATTGGGTTTTCTGTGGTTTCCGCAGTTGTCGGTGCAAATGCAAGCTTGTCGAACAAGATGCTTCGAGGATGGGCTGTTACACCGGACAGGCAGTCCCCCTTTCGGGTCAAGATTGGAAAGTCAAACGTAATAAATCTTCTGACCGATTCTACAATTTGCTGCAGTTACTTTTCCCTTATAATTATGGATTGTGATAAATGGAACATCTAATAATGGGAACAGACAAAATCAGACAAAATGGTGTATCCAAATAATTTGGATTGTTGACGTCATTTTGATGTTTTGTTATTTAATGATGAGATCATGTGACTGCTTTGGAATACATTTTTGTGTGGA
The DNA here is from genome assembly GCA_000239455.1 of Strigamia maritima. NCBI lineage: Eukaryota > Metazoa > Arthropoda > Chilopoda > Geophilomorpha > Linotaeniidae > Strigamia > Strigamia maritima. The sequence continues at coordinate 25,225 of JH432214.1, forward strand.
AAGGTCCCAGCTAATCCGATATGGACTATAGAGATATGCGGACAGACTAAACTCTATTTAACAATTCGTGCACGAAATTCCCATTGGTTAATGGCCTACGCATTGTACCGAAAGTATATATTGTGGTATCTTATTTTAATCCTCTAGTTGAGCCAAGTCGAAAAATCATCGTTTCGTAGTCCAAAAATGTGCGTGTCATTGTTAACGAACGAAAACGCTCGTAAAATATTTTAAAAAATTCTTTACATTTGGTTTTTTGTATTGTTGCCCACATTTTTTGGCTACGAAACAATGATTTTTCGACTCAGCTCGACTAGACGATTAAAATAAGATACAACAATATATACTTTGAGTACAATGCAAAAAAGTTCACTTTTCAGTTTCGTACACGAATTGTTGGATAGAGTTTATAGCTAACTTATATTGAAGTTTCTATGGAGGAAAAGTCACGTTAACGAAGTTCGAGAAAGGAATTTTACTTTCATGTTTTCCTGGAGATTTATATGATTGGAGGAGGTTTAGTATTGGTGCTATCCAATATGTCTACCATGAATTGTGACCATTAGATAAAAGCCATCTGGGCTGCATGGTGGATAGGATGACCATAAGGGGAATGGAATCTCATTTTGGGAGTTGTGAAGATGGTTTATTTGATTTTTTAAAGAGAAGATTGGTATTGGGGAAAAAATGAAGTGAAGTGATGGAGAGATGTGTAGTCTTCATCTAGTTTTTGCAATTGATGATGGACCACACGCCGCTACTGACAGTTGGGGTATACTGTTGTCCACCCCCGGAGTGTTAGAGTGGTATCCACGTGGCTATGAAGGATTCGTTGTGTGGTCAAGATGAAGTGGCAGATTTTTCGTGTGGGAGGATTTTAATTGGGATCAAATTTCGATTAATTTATAATAATATAATCGATTTAAAAAAATATTCGATTTTTGTATTTTTTTGTAGCTAAATTTGTCATAAAAAAAAATTGTTATTAAAATCGATTTGAATTGATAAACTTTAGATTTATTAAAAGATCGATTTAATCGATTTTAAAAGAATATTCATTTAATCGATTTTAAAAGAAAATCGATTTAATTTGTTATACAAAATAGTTGTTAAAATCGATTTAATTTGTTATAAAAAATAGTTGTTAAAATCGATTTAATTTGTTATAAAAAATAGTTGTTAAAATCGATTTAATTTGTTATAAAAATAGTTGTTTCGATTTAATTTGTTATAAAAAATAGTTGTTAAAATCGATTTAATTTGTTATAAAAATAGTTGTTGAAATAGATTTTTAATTTTAAAAAATCGATAATAATCCATTAATTTAGATTAATTTATTAAAATATCGATTTAATCGATTTAAAAAAATAATTGATTTTTGTATAATTTAGTCATCACAAAAACTAGTTGTTGAAATCGATTTTTTAATTTAAACAAAACGATTTTTAATCGATAATTATAATCGATTTAAAAAAATTCAATCAAAAACGAGGAAATTTGTGTTAAAAATTCTCTTAAATAATTTAATTTAAAAAAAAAATCGAAGTCGATTAATAATGAAAAAAATCGATACTTGAATTCTATACATTTCCACTACAACATAACAAAGAGAGCTCGTTTGTCTTGATTGGGGGGAGTGTTAACTGGAAAGAGCTTTGCTCTTTGAAGTAGTTCACCCTTGTTCCCCGCCCTTATTCCTCGGCGTCCATTAATCATGGCCAGTGAAGGTCACTCGGCATTTGAACTTGAACGTCCGTGGCGTCTGCAGGCAACTATAAGTGAAAATATGACTCAAATTCAAATCTCAATCGCAAAAATCAACAACAAAAAAATTAATAAATAAAACACCAAAAACCAAAATTCACTTTTCGCACTTTTCATCATTTTTGAACCCCGAAAAAAATCAAAAAAACAAAATTCACTTCTCTCACTTTTCATCATTTTTGAATCCAAAAAAAAAACAAAAAATTTACTTTTCTCACTTTTCATCATTTTTGAATAAAAAAAAAAAAAAATTCACTTTTCTCACTTTTCATCATTTTTGAACTCCCCCAAAAAACAATAAAACACAAAGTTAACTTTTTTCACTTTTCATTATTTTTGAACCGAAAAAAACAACAAAACACTTTACTTTTTATCATTTTTGAACTAAAAAAAAAAATCAAAAAACAAAATTCACTTTTCTCATCATTTTTGAACTCCCAAAAAACCAACAAAACACAAAGTTTACTTTTTTCACTTTTCATCATTTTTGAACCGAAAAAAACAACAAAACAACTTTTTTACTTTTATCATTTTTCAACTAAATCCAAAAAAAACACCAAAAACCAAAATTCACTTTTCTCACTTTTCATCATTTTTGAACCAAAAAAAAAAAACCAAAAATCAAAAATTCACTTTTCTCACTTTTCATTATTTTTGAATCCCTCAAAAAATAAAAAAACCAAATTTATTTTTTTAAATATTTTTTTTTTATTTTTAATTTGGCCCAACTTTAATTAACTCCAAATATTTTTACTTCTTTAAGGTGTGGTGTAACACCTGTGTGAATTTTTCTTAGGCCTATTTTTTATACATATATATATATATACTCTACTTAAAGTGATGTTGTTATTGGTGGCGTGTTTGATGGGTCCTTGAAAGAGCCGGATCCAAAAATGTTTGAAGTGAAGGTTGAGTTCGTAGCTCCCAGCTTTACCCAACCCCCTTTATTGAATCGCTAATTGGTTCAAAAATGTAAGCCTAACAATAAAAAAAATTTT
>JH432214.1:43723-59314 GCA_000239455.1 Strigamia maritima
TTTTTTTTTTTTTTTTTTTTACTATTAATAAGAGTCATCTGTATGTATTTGTTTATCTTTTCATTCAGGGAGGTAAAATGGGCCCAAGAGGCTCATTTTGGGTCATTTGGGGGCCCATTTGCTTCAAAATAAGAGAAAAATGTTTCATATCAGTTGTTTTTGGCATTATTTTATGAATTGTTAAGTATTATTTTTGTTTATTTTTTTATATAAATGAACCACGGACAAAGTAAGTATTGTTTCTTTGCTCCTGCATATATACCGTATACACTCTCGTCGCATTTTTGGACCAAATCTTTTATTTTATTTTTTTTTTTTTAGTTACCGGTATTATTTTATTTTATTTTTTTTGGATACTTAAAATGGCTATTGACCCTCGAATGAAATAAAAATAAAATAAAAAAATAAAATTTAGGGGGTCGATTTATACGCTTTTTGACCCGTTTTAAGTCGGGGTCGACTTGTACGCGAGTATATACGGTTTATATGTAATTAATAAATTTGTGCTTTGTAATTGACCTCATGTTAGGTATAATATGAATGACTAAAAAAAAAATCAGTTTAGATAAATAAATCGAGTAAAAAACTAAAAAACACAAGTTTAAGTCAATAAAATCGACTAAAAATCGAAAAAAAATTAAGTCTTATTAATATAAGTGACTAAAATCGATAAAAAAAATCAGTTTAGTTTAGAAATCGAGTAAAAAACTAAAAATCACAAGTTTAAGTCAATAAAATCGACTAAAAATCGAAAAAAAATTAAGTCTTATTAATATAAGTGACTAAAATCGATAAAAAAAATCAGTTTAGTTTATAAATCGACTAAAAAACTAAAAATCACAAGTTTAAGTCAATAAAATCGACTAAAAATCGAACAAAATTAAGTTTTAGTGATATAATTGACTAAAATCGATAAAAAAATTAAATATTTTTGGCTAAAATCAATTCAATTAAACTGATTAATTTATAAAAGTGACAATAAAAAAAATTAAGTTTAAGCAAATAAATCGACTAAAAAATCGTCGAAAAAACACACGTCTAACTCAATAAAATCGATTTTTCTTCCAAAAAATACTTTTCCTTAAACCAAAAACTTTCAAGATGAATTTCAACCCTGAATGGGTCATCAACGGTCCTCAAAGAGTTAACAGACCCCCCATAGCCCACTGTCCACCTTCTGTCCACTCTAAACTGGACATGATGTATGACTTCTCAACACCCTTCCCTAAACTGCCCATGGCCCATTCTTGACCTTCGGGTCACCCGTCCAAAATCCATCATGACCAATCAAAAGAAACTCAATGAACTCCATTCCCTCAACTTTTTTTTATTTTTATTCTAGAATCAATTTTTTCCCATAAAAACACAACAAAAAAGTCCCCAGATGGCACCATTGAATCACATGACACGCCATTTTTATACAATAAATACCTTTTTCATATTATAGTTTTTTTTACGTTTAACTTTTCATTACGGCAACGCATGCAACACGTGTTGCCTACTGTATGTCTCCCTTGTGCAAAAATTCACAAAGACTCTTCAAAGGAGAATAATGATTAGTTCACATTCGAGTTCACGCCACTTTGTAACGTATAACAACGCAAGATGGCTGTGCGATGCATTGTGGGTTTAAAATTCAACCAAGTCAAAATCAAAAATTGTCCATTCCATTGTGGCTAATATATTCTATGATGATCCAGCTAAAAAGTAGTAAAATTTGTGAAAAATAATGACAAACCATTTTGACGGATGTCAGCGAAATCGTGGCCGACGTAGGTGCATGTTCCGCGGCCACGATGTTCGTCGACGTCCGTCCAAATGGTTTGTCATTACTTTTTGCAACTTTTACCTATTTTTATGCCGATTTCACATGGAATCGTTAGGACGATGTTAAATGGTGTTCCCACCTACAAAATCTGCAGGTTTTATTTTTCTAAAACCTCAGTTTGGAGTCGAGAAACACCATGCTTGATTTGATCCAAGATGGCTGCTACAGAATGCTGCTAAAACCCTTATAACCAATACCCAGGTAACACCAATGTTGCATGCAATGTTCCAAACAAATGATACTTCTAACATTGCTGCACTGTTGCCAACAGTGTAGCAATGTTACCAACAGTGCAGCAACCAGTGTTGCCAACTCTAAAATCTGGATTCCGCTTTGGTAACCTCTAAATTCCGCTAAAATCCGCGCTGACTCTAAAAGGTGAAAATCCGCTAAAATTCCGCCAATTTTTTCCAGAAAAAGCTAAAGAAAAAAGCCAAAAAAAATTAAAATAAATTTTTTAATCGGAATTTTTTAACGGAGATTTTCCAATCAGCGGATTTTAAGATTTTTTTTAAAAAAAATATTTTGTCAATTTTTTGACCAATGAGAAAGACCCCACACGGCCCACTTTTTTTTTTTAGCTTTTTTCTAAAAAAAATTATCGAAATTTTATGATTTTTTAAAAAAAAAAACATTTTGTCAATTTTTTGACCAATAAGAAATTTTTTAAAAATCCTAAAATCCGCCAAAAATCCGCCGATTGGAAAATCTCCAAGCTAGATTTTCCGCAGTCCGCTGCCTTGTTTTTTTCCCGCTGGGGGTCTCAAAAATCCGCCAAATCTAGCGGGAAATCCGCTAAGTTGGCAACACTGGCAGCAATGTTAGAAGAAGTATCATTTGGAACATTGCAGCAACATTTGGTGTTACCTGGGTAACCAGGTTTAAAACGACTAACTGGAGATTGTTTTGGTTTAAGCAGTTTTTCTAAGGTCTAAAACCAACACCAGGCTAAAACCAACTTTAATAAAACGGCTAAAACCAGGTTGGTTTTCATTTTCGAATGCGACTAGTGGTGTACTACTAGTATTATGGACGTTTTTCCTTTTTACAGTATATTTAGTCAGCAGTCTTCGTTTGACTGTTCGTAGTGCTCCAGACGGATGGGTCTGCTGATGAGATCTTCGTTGGTCGAAAGCACCGTGAATAAATTGTTGAAAACGGTGAAATCGGTGATTTTAACGGGATTTATGGGATCGATGCCGCCAAAAGCAAATCGCCTTTTGCGCATGTCGAGAGATCGGCAGATCGGGTAGCGAAAGTGTGTTGTGCTTAACGGTAGGAGGCCATGTGCACAAGTAGTGAACAAGGACTTTTAATTTTTTGACTTAAGCTGATTAAGGACTTAGAAAAAGGGGGATGAGCAAGTGAGGGCTAATCAGAAAATGGAGGACCACACTTGAGATGAGTACCTGCTGCTTGCTTTATCACGAGGTTGAAATCGAGGCTTTTTATTTGGGGAGAAGTGTAAGTAGGGCATTAAAAATAGTCAATCTGATGAGGAAATGGGAGTTTATACTGCAATAAAAAAATAAAAATAATTGTGTTGTTGTCGTTGTTGTTGGGGTGTTCAGAAATGGATTTTTATTAGTTTGTATTGGTTTCAGTGGTTTTGGCATGTTTTTGTGGGTGGTTTTGATGTTGTTTAATTAGTTTTTAGTATTGCTTTACTATTGTAACACACGAAACTTAATGTTTTTTAACGTTTTAGTCAATTGTACCAATTAATCTTATTTTTTATCGATTTTAGTCGATTTATTTGCTTAAACTTGATTTTTTTATCGATTTTAGTCGATTTATTTGCTTAAACTTGATCTTTTTATCGATTTTAGTCGATTTATTTGCCTAAACTTGATTTTTTTATCGATTTTAGTCAATTATATCAGCTTAAACTTGATTTTTTTATCGATTTTAGTAAATTATATCAATTAAACTTGATTTTTTATCGATTTTAGTCGATTTATTTGCTTAAACTTGATCTTTTTATCGATTTTAGTCGATTTATTTCCTTAAACTTGATTTTATTATCGATTTTAGTCAATTATATCAATTAAACTTGATTTTATTATCGATTTTAGTAAATTATATCAATTAAACTTAATTTTTTATCGATTTTAGTCGATTTATTTGCTTAAACTTGATCTTTTTATCGATTTTAGTCGATTTATTTCCTTAAACTTGATTTTATTATCGATTTTAGTCAATTATATCAATTAAACTTGATTTTATTATCGATTTTAGTCAATTATATCAATTAAACTTAATTTTTTATCGATTTTAGTCGACTTATTTGCTTAAACTTGATTTTTTTATTTTAGCCAATTATATCAATTAAACTTAATTTTTTTATCGATTTTAGTCGATTTATTTGCTTAAACTTGATTTTTTTATTTTAGCCAATTATATCAATTAAACTTAATTTTTTTATCGATTTTAGTCGATTTATTTGCTTAAACTTGATTTTTTATCGATTTTAGTCGATTTATTTGCTTGAACTTGATCTTTTTATCGATTTTAGTCGATTTATTTTCTTAAACTTGATTTTATTATTGATTTTAGTCAATTATATCAATTAAACTTGATTTTATTATCGATTTTAGTCAATTATATCAATTAAACTTAATTTTTTATCGATTTTAGTAAATTATATCAATTAAACTTAATTTTTTATCGATTTTAGTAAATTATATCAATTAAACTTAATTTTTTACCGATTTTAGTCAGACTTTCTATCAATTTTTTCTGTCGATTTTGTCTAGTAAACAATTTTGCATTTTAGATAAAATCGATTAAAATATCGATTAAAACTAAACCAAATTAAAGAACAAAACCCAAAACCGACATCTTAAAAATTCCATACAAATCCACCCCAAAAATCGATTAAAAATCGACTAACATCACATTTCAAACTCACAAAACCACTTCCTGCATATAAAAAAACCGTAGAAGGGGCCATTGGCCTCACCACACCGCCGCCTGGATGACCAGCAGGGGTCAGAACGCCTGCACGGTTTGGGTTGCAGGAAGCACAACTCAAAAAACCAAAAAAAAAAAATCCTCAATCGGTTTTTAGTGTGAATTCAAAAAGCCGTCTGTTAACGAGCCGTGATCACGTGATAAAAGAAAATAAATGGATCCACCAACGAGGCAAGAAGTTTTTCTGAAAAAAAAAAAAAAAAAAAAAAAAAAAATAGGTCACAGATAAGCGAAAGTCTAATGGATGGATGGATTTGGCCATTAAGATGAGTTTACGACATGAGATGGCGCTCATGTCGGTGCTGATTGGATCAGTCTGGTGTCTGTTGTCAATGGAATGCCACCGAGTTCGCACGCCTAATCACTTCACCTGGGATAATTGAAAAGCACATCCTACTTTCCTACTTGACTCTTTGTTTGCTACTGGGTTTAGCAGTTACTACACTTTGCTAGAATGTCGAGACTGGAGAGTTTTACTTGTTGTCAATGGAGGGATGGGATGGGGATTTTGGGGTTTGAATGGGTGGGTTGGGGGTTTGAGGGAAATTTTGTGTGGTTAAGGTTAAATTGTGCTGGGTGTTTAAATCAAGTTTTGGCTGGTGTGAGTGAAATTTTGGGTATTCTGAGTCAAATTGTGGGTGTTTAAAGTCAAATTGTGGGTGTTTAAGTCAAATAGTGAGTGTTTAAGTTAAATTGTGGGTGTTTAAAGTCAAATTCTGAGTGTTTATGTTAAATTGTGGGAGTTTAAAGTCAAATTGTTGGTGTTTAAGTCAAATTAAGGGTGTTTAAAGTCAAATTTTGGCTGGTGTGAGTGTAATATTGGGGATTCTGAGGTAAAATGTGGGTGTTTAAGTCAAATTCTGGGTATTTAAGTCAAATTCTGGATATTTAAGTCAAATTCTGGGTGTCTAAGTCAAATTCTGGGTATTTAAGTCAAATTCTGGGTATTTAAGTCAAATTCTGGGTATTTAAGTCAAATTCTGAGTATTTAAGTCAAATTCTGAGTATTTAAGTCAAATTCTAAGTATTTAAGTCAAATTCTGAGTATTTAAGTCAAATTCTGAGTATTTAAGTCAAATTCTGAGTATTTAAGTCAAATTCTGAGTATTTAAGTCAAATTCTGAGTATTTAAGTCAAATTCTGGGTGACTTAGTCAAATTCTGGGTGTTTAAGTCAAATTTTGGCTGGTGTGAGTGAAATTTTGGGTATTCTGAGGCGAAATAAGGGTGTTTAAGTTAATTGTGGGTGTTTAAGTCAAATTATGGGTGTTTAAAGTCAAGTTGTGGGTGTTTATAGTCAGATTGTGGATGTTTAAAGTCAAATTGTGGGTGTTTAAAGTCAAATTGTGAGTGTTTAAGTCAAAATGTGGGTGTTTAAGTCAAATTGTGGATGTTTAAGTCAAATTTTGGTGGTTCTTAGTAAAATTTTGGATGTTTTGAGTTAAATTTTGTGTTTAAATTAAATTTCAAGAGTTTAAGCCAAATTTTGGGCATTTAAGTTAAATTTTGGATGTTTAAGTTAATTTTTGGATGTTTGAGTTAATTTTTTTTTTGAAAACATTCATTTCAGTGAACAAATGGGGCCCAAAATAAAAATAAAATATAGGGCCCCACTAAAATAATCTCTTTTATATCTCTCTGAAATACAAAAAATATCAACTTTTTCTCTTTTAAAATCCAAATATATGAGAAAAATGATTTTATGGAAAAATTAATTTATGGAGTTATAATTTTGTGTTTAATAAGCATTCTGTGGTAAGTGACAAAAAATGATACTTTCATTAAGTTTAAGTTAATATCTATTACCACAAATGTCTGTAGGTGCATTTTAACACCTTTTAAAAAGGTTTTTAGACTTTTTTTTTTTAGAAAAAAAATCATTGAAGTAACCCTTTAATGAAACACTTTTTTATTGAAATGTTTGCACGAAATTTGTAGACTTTGGAACAGGAGTTGTTTGGTTTAGTAATAGAATTGTTTTGACTACATAATAATGTAATATGTGTAATATAAATTATATAATAGCATCACGTAACTTGATTTTCAACAAATATTATCGCATGCTATTGTTTTAGACAGCATATATACTCTTCAAATATTTTATATCTCATATTCTATCTGGGTCATGGATTTGGGATTGAATGAAATAGGAAATTTCATACATTGTATCTCGATTATGTATTTAGAAAAATCGATTGAATTTTAAAATTATCGATTTAAATTGAATAAAACTCTAAAAAATTGATTAAGTCATATGAAATGAAATAAAAAAATTCGTATCTAATGAAATATAAAAATCGATTGAATTACATAAAATAAAATAAAAAATCGATTAAACACATAAATTGTCACAAAATAGAAAAATTGATTAAATGACACAGACATCGATTAAATGACATAAAACTTTAATAAAAATCGATTAAATGACATGAAAACTTTAAAAAAATCGATTAAATGACATGAAAACTTAAAAAAAATCGATTAAATGACATGAAAACTTTAAAGAAAATCGATTAAATGACATGAAAACTATAAATCACATAATATAACAAAAAATCGATTAAATAATATAATATTACAAAAAATCGATTAAATTACATAATATAAAAAAAAATCGATTAAATCACATAATATAACAAAAAATCGATTAAATCACATAATACAACAAAAAATCGATTAAATCACATAATACAACAAAAAATCGATTAAATCACATAATACAACAAAAAATCGATTAAATCACATAATACAACAAAAAATCGATTAAATCACATAATACAACAAAAAATCGATTAAATCACATAATATAACATAATATATTCCTCCCCCCCCCCCCCGACATTAATTAATTGCCCCAATTTTTAACTTCTAACCCTCACAATTCACTCACCCCTAACCAAAATCCATTTTTATCCTCTCCCCAAGGACCCGTTAATTGGCCGAGCAAGAGGTCTATTTATTTGTTTTTCCTATATCTGTTTCATATTTAAGCGAGAAATCATTTCCAAGACTAACATGTCTGCAATAATGTCGCCCATATTTTCATATTCCCGCCAGATGGCTTCATTAGCAACGCGTGCTTGCCTATGCAGCAATGGCGACCGAGCATTCCCTACAACTTATGGAAACATTAAATATGAAACCGGATGCTTGATGAATGGGTTCCCAAACATGCGCAGTTACCCCTAAAAAAATTCCAAAATTTTTTACTTGCAACTAAAAGATAATTTTGCCAAAAAAATTAGCAATTTTTGCAAGTTTTTGCATGTTGGTATGCGAGTTAGTCTCTTTGTAAATGTTGTAAATGTGTCTCGAGTTGTCAGCAAGGTGCTATACTCACTTGGAACTGTGGGAAATATTTGTCAAGCCAGTTGATGGGTAGGTTAAAGGGTTAAAAATCAGATATTTTGTACACATCATCATTTCACACAAATTTACATCATTTTACTGCAACTTTACATCATTTCACTGCAAATTTACATCATTTTACTGAAAATTTACATCATTTTACTATAAATTTACATCATTCTACTGTAATTTTACATCATTTTACTGCAAATTTACATCATTTTACTGCAAATTTACATCATTTTACTGCAAATTTACATCATTTTACTATAAATTTACATCATTCTACTGCAATTTTACATCATTCTACTGCAAATTTACATATTTTACGTCAAATTTACATTATTTTAAATCAAATTTACATCATTTTTCATCAAATTTACATCATTTTTCATCAAATTTACATCATTTTTCATCAAATTTACATCATTTTTTATCAATTTTACATCATTTTTCATCAAATTTACATCATTTTACTATAAATTTACATCATTCTACTGAAATTTTACATCATTTTACTGCAAATTTACATCATTTTACTGCAAATTTACATCATTTTACTATAAATTTACATCATTCTACTGCAATTCTACATCATTCTACTGCAATTTTACATCATTCTACTGCAAATTTACATATTTTACGTCAAATTTACATCATTTTTCATCAAATTTACATCATTTTTTTATCAATTTTACATCATTTTTCATCAAATTTACATCATTTTACTACAATTGTTAAAGATTGCATTACAAAACACTATTTACAGCAAATTATCCTCATAATAAAATTGCAAATACAAAATTATACACTTATTTACACACTATAACCACACTCCTAGATACATTATACACCAATATCTATACCTAAAATCATGACATCAGATATTTTATAGCTGAATAATTTTTCGCCATCCCTCAAAATGGCCGAAATGATTTTTATTTATTTTTTAAAGTTTTCGGAACGCGTTTAAAAAAATTATTTTGTATCTCGAACAGCTTATTTGAGCTGGGTGAAGAACAATGTTGGCCGCTGCTGGCAGAGCGCTGTTTCTGACGTCACTGTTGGCATCCCCCATGTTAAATGTATAGGGTTTACGTCGCAACTGGTAACAATCGCGTAAATATTTTTCAAAAAAATCTCTGAAAAATTATTTAAAGGTTTTAAACGATGCTCGATCCAATGGACCAATAAAAAAATATGATGTCGTAAACCCTTTAATGCAATGCAAACAAAGTGATTTGCTTAATGTGGGTCATATACTAATGCATTTTGTTAATGGTAGCACTCATGGAGTTGTCAGGTACTAATTACTTCTAAATGAGAGCATCCCAGGACTTGAGGTGTTGATTTTTAAATTTGAAGTTGTTGTTATTTTTTATTTTTTTTAATTTTATATTTCCATATATAGATCATCATTTAAATTATGGAAATATTAAGTGAGATTAATTTGAAAAGTTTAAAGTGGGTTGATGGATTGGATGAAGAGGGTTTGGAAAATGTTGACTTTTTAGTAGTTTGATGTGGATTTTTTATTTGGATGTAAGTTACTTTGATGTACTTGTAAGTTAATTTTATGTAAATACAAAATATGCATTATTTTGATGTAATTATACAGTATTTTGACGTAATTATACAGTATTTTGACGTAATTATACAGTATTTTGACGTAATTATACAGTATTTTGACGTAATTATACAGTATTTTGATGCAATTATACAGTATTTTGATGCAATTATACAGTATTTTGATGCAATTATACAGTATTTTGATGTAATTATACAGTATTTTGATGCAATTATACAGTATTTTGATGCAATTATACAGTATTTTGACGTAATTATACAGTATTTTGACGTAATTATACAGTATTTTGACGTAATTATACAGTATTTTGACGCAATTATACAGTATTTTGATGCAATTATACAGTATTTTGATGCAATTATACAGTACAGTATAACCTGAGCGGTCCGGACACTGTGCCGACCGGACACTTGTCTAGTCCGGACACAATGGCCGAACCCAGCCAATCTCCAGCCATGCTAAAATACCTGTGCTGACCGGACACCTGTCCCGACCGGACAGAATTTTGCGCTCCAACTGTGTCCGGACCGCACAGGTTATACTGTATTTTGATGCAATTATACAGTATTTTGATGTAATTACACAAAATTATCATATTATACATCCCTGTATAAATTTGCAATAATACAACATTTACTACATCATTTTACTACAAATTTACATCGTTGAACTGCAAATTTACATCAATATACTGCAAATTTACATCAATTTACTGCAAATTTACATCAATTTACTGCAAATTTACACCAATTTACTGCAAATTTACATTAATATACTGCAAATTTACATAATTTTTCTGCTAATTTCTATCATTTTTCTGCAAATTGCTAATTTACATTATTTTACTGCTAATTTACATCATCTTAATACAAATTTACATCACAATCGTTGAAAATTGAATCACAAAACAATATTTACACCAAATTATCCTCATAATAAATTAACAAATACAAAATTACACATTATACACCACAAAAATCCTACTAAACGAACCCAACCTAACCTCCGGTTCAGGTACCAAAACTCTCTTCAACTCCAACCCTTCCATCAATCACCTATAAAACCGCATGAATATTTCAAAAACCCCCATATGCGCCTTTCCTTCCGCCCCCCTCATCTCACACTCATTTTAATGGCGGTTGTACGGAATTATTCGGGGGCCATTCATTAAAACGCAGTAAATCATCAATCAAGGGAGAATGAATGTATGACGTTTAGGGAAGGAGGGAGCACCCAAAATGGCCAAAATGGCCGCCCACTTTACTTTTTAATGACAAAACTAAAAATGTTACTAAATGTGGGAATGAGTTCACGGTGCCCAATGGGCGTCGAGAATTTTTTTTTTTTTAAATTTTATTTGCATGTTAAATTTTTTTTTATGAATATTTAATCAAAATAAATTTGTTTTGTTGATTAATGCTTGGTTAAGCCGCGTGAATTGCAAATTTAGGTTTAATTATGGGGTGTTGACCGATGTGCAATTTGTCCTCGCTTTCGGTAAATCTTTTTTTAATTTGGGTGTGCGCATGCGCTTTGACTTTGGTCCAGTTAATGGGGCACGTGTTGGTACACACGGCTTTGCAACTGTTTGGGTTGTTTAAAGGTTGAATTGGAGTTTTGTGATGTCATGCGTGGTCTCATGTGTGTGTTTCAGTTTTGTATTGTTGTGTTGATACGGTGGGGTGGGTGAAGGCTAATGGAGGGATATTGTCATCTGTTGTGGTGATTTAGGACGAGTAGTTTGTGGAATATCGGGTTTTTAATCGAAAAATTATATCGAATATTTTAATTTTGTCATCGATATTTTAATTTTTGTCATCGATATTTTAATTTTGTCATCGATATTTTAATTTTGTCATCGATATTTTAATTTTGTCTATCGATATTTTAATTTTGTCTATCGATATTTTAATTTTTGTCATCGATATTTTAATTTTTGTCATCGATATTTTAATTTTTTATCGATATTTTAATTTTTCTATCGATATTTTAACTTTTCTACCGATATTTTAATTTTTTCATTGATATTTCTACAAATTATCGATTTTTGCCGACTGTATCGATGGAAATTTGGGAATACCGATGAATTATCGATGGAAAATTAGAAATATCGGTGAATTATCGAAATATCGGTGAATTATCGATGGAAAAATTGAAATATCGATGAAAAATTGAAATATCGATGAAAAATTGAAATATCGATGAAAAATTGAAATATCGATGAAAAATTGAAATATCGATGAAAAATTGAAATATCGATGAAAAAATTGAAATATCGATGAAAAAATTGAAATATCGATGAAAAAATTGAAATATCGATGAAAAAATTGAAATATCGATGAAAAAATTGAAATATCGATGAAAAAATTGAAATATCGATGAAGAAATTGAAATATCGATGAAAAAATTGAAATATCGATGAAAAAATTGAAATATCGATGAAGAAATTGAAATATCGATGAAAAATTGAAATATCGTTGAAAAAATTGAAATATCGTTGAAAAAATTGAAATTTGACCACAAAACCTACAATAAAATCCAAAACAACCAATAATCAAATACATATACATCATTTCTCATATTCTCAAATCCCCAATCAACAGATGGCGCCTTTAAAACCAGACAATCCCTAAGCAAAACTAGACATTAAACATTATTATCTTTCCTCCAAGCTTTCCCTAATCGTCGTTTGAGGGCAATAAAAATGCAGCCAAGCCAAAGTTGATCCCTTAAATCAAGGGACGTGTCGCAAACGGCCAACTTAACGCAAAGTGTGAATGCAGTGCAGCTCGCAGGTGGCCATAGCTCGGGGCAAAACTGGTTCTACAGAACGTCCATCAGATCGACGACACAATGGACTTAAAATAACAAGACTGAACGAACGAACGAGTGACTCAGGAACACACACTCGAGTCCTGCTAAATCAAAATGGACTCATTCAAGTTTGTTATCCATCATGGCACTGCTGGGTGCATAACAGCTACAATAACGGGGTCACTTCATCGTTACAACAAGTTTCTACATACAGAAGTTGAAATTTCTCTTAAACTGTCCATCTTAGGAAAAATCTGTTTACGTAGTCAAATAGTAAAGTGGGTATGGCAAAGTTAATGGCGATATAAAATTTGACCTTTGACCTCTAGAAGTGATCCATTGCGTTCTTAACTTTTTAACCGTTTGAGTTAGCGATAAATACTCAATTACAAAGTTGTAGAGCACGGTCTAATTAGTCAAAAAACGTAATTGAAAGAAAAAATTTTCCAGAAACCATCTGCACGACTTCAGGCAGAAAAAATGATATATTGTATGAATTGATGGACTGTACACATGAACACTATATACAGAAATGTACTGTATACTTGAATTTTAATTTGAACAAGTACTGTATACTTGAATTTTAATTTGAACAAGTACTGTATACTTGAATTTTAATTTGAACAAGTACCGTATACTTGAATTTTAATTTGAACAAGTACCGTATACTTGAATTTTAATTTGAACAAGTACCGTATACTTGAATTTTAATTTGAACAAGTACCGTATACTTGAATTTTAATTTGAACAAGTACCGTATACTTGAATTTTAATTTGAACAAGTACTGTATACTTGAAGTTTAGTGAAAAGTGGTACTGAATACTTGATGTTTAATGAAAAGAAGTACTGTACACTTAACGTTTAATGAAAAAAGGTACTGTACATTTGATGTTTAATGAAAAAAGGTACTGTACACTTGATGTTTAATGAAAAAAGGTACTGTACACTTGGATGTCTAATAAAAAGAGGTACTACACTTGATGTTTAATGAAAAAAGGTACTGTACGCTTGATGTTTAATAAAAAGAGGTACTGTACACTTAATGTTTAATGAAAAAAGGTACTGTACACTTGATGTTTAATGAAAAAGATACTGTACACTTGATGTTTAATGAAAAAGGTACCGTACACTTAATGTTTATTGAAAAAAGGTACTGTACACTTGATGTTTAATGAAAAAAGGTACTGTACACTTGATGTTTAATGAAAAGAGATACTGCAAGCAGGTACTAACAGATAAACTGTAATATAAAATACTTACAGAATTACAGGTAAACTGCTGAACTAAGATGTTCTATCTCTACTGTCTGTTACTGATTTTCTACTGATGCATTTTATTGTTCTGCGTATAAACGTAAACTTAAGTTTTTACTTTAAAATTGATTTTGAAGTAGGAAGTAAGGTAACTTAAGAAATTACGACAACCAATGAGAAGACAACTGCTTCTCGCATGAAAAATGAGATGGAACGAGAAATTATGCGATTGGTCGGTTTACATTTATTGTCTACAAAGTACAAACCGTAGGCGGGTTCAAAAATGATTTTGCACTGAACGATTAGTGCAACTGATCGTGTAAAATGTCAATTGCACGACTGACTTTTCGAGTTAAAAAGTTGTGTATGCATTTACACTACTGGAATTTACGCACAATTTACACAAACATGGCTGCCGTAATAAATACACAAGCTGTACTTGGGCGATAAGAGCAGACGTTTCTTAGCAAGCACATCATTCTTGCCTGCTTTTCTTTTACAACAAAAGTAACATTAGATAGTAACAATTCTGAGTATCATGCGCCTTGTTACTACTTACATTTGAAGCGAGGATTCAAGATGGCGGCAAATAGAACTTTTTACACGCCAATTTTCGTTGCACGCGGCAATTAATTCGTGTAAACAACGTGCAAATTGATATTTAAACGAGTGTAAACGTGATTAAACACGTTTAAATGAGTTTTCGAAGCCGCCTAGTGTGAACAACAAAACCATATGTTACTTAAGTAACGTTAAATTTTTGTAAGTTACGTTACGTTCAATGTAAACTAACCATAAAGTTTTTTAAAAAAAAATAAAACGGTGAACGTTTGAATGCACTTGAACTATGGAATAACCGAGATCCCTTTTTTGTTAAATTTCAAAATCCAGTTCATGATTACATCTAACAACCGGAAATTATGTCACAGGGGTTGTCTAGGAAGGGATCAAATAAAATGAGTGTAGGGGTTAATCCTGACCTGACAGCTTGCACAAAATGACGTCACACCAACACTTGACAAGCGACCTCTTGAGGTTTCCAAAGTGCCAACTGTTACATAGATACCGCGCATGCGCATTTTGAGCTTTTTTTTATAAGAGAGGGGGGACATAGGGGTCATGGGGGTCATGAATGAAGATTTTTTTTTATTCAAATAATTTTTTTTTTCGTTGATTTTATTGAATATGATTAATTCATTGCGTTTTGGTTGCGAAAAATTGTCACTTGGGGGAAGGAAGTTAGACGATACTTCACCGCAATACACGTGTGCAGCTACCCACGAGGGGGTTTTTGCTGCAGCGGTCGGGTAAGTTGCGGGGAAGCCACTACTGGGGGTTGTTGTGGAGTGACAGAGGGTACTTTGGGGATTGTGCAGATTGCGTAGCATCCTCCGGGAAGGGGGCTAAAGATGAGGGTAGAGACTAAAGAGGAGAGGCGCAGCTGTCACCCACACCTTGTAGGGGTAGTGTGGATCGGTTCAAAGCGTGGGTGCCGCTATTAAACGTGAAAGAGGAAATAAATAGGGAAAAAACTCTATTTATCATTTCGTGCGCGAAACTCCCATTGGTTAATAACTTATATTGTACTGAAAGTATATATTGTGGCATCTTATTTTAATCCTCTAGTTGAGCCGAGTCGAAAAATCATTGTTTTGTAGTCCAAAAATGTGCGTGCCATTGTTAACAAATGAAAACGCTCGTAAAATATTTTTAAAAATTTTTTTACATTTGGGTTTTTGTATTGTTGCGCACATTTTTTGGCTACGAAACAATGATTTTTCGACTCG
>JH432214.1:82515-106650 GCA_000239455.1 Strigamia maritima
AAATGGTGGGAAAGTGATTTTTAGTTGACTGCGCAGTTCTAGTTTAATTTGTTATTGACTGCGCATTGCAACATTTGTCCTCCATCCGGCAGCCACGTGACGGGAAGTGAAAGTTGGGGGTTGAAACAAGTATTCAGAGTCCTACAACTCACACGATACATGTATTTTTTTAAATGTATGAAGCTACGATATGACTTGGTCCAGATGGTTTTGCATCAAAGTATGAAGAAAGCATCTGCTCTTTCAAAACGCCAATCACCATTTAGAGGGGAATTTTTTTAACCGGATAAATGATACTTCTATAAATTTAATATAAGTTTTATTAATGTTAAAAGTGATAAAGGTCTTATAAAAGTCTTTAGGAAATATAAGTTTTAGAAAACAAACTTTTTCGAAAGTTTTCGTTCGGTTTTTGGTTTTAAAATTCTAAACTCTATTTAACAATTTGTGCACGAAACTCCCATTGGTTAATGACCTACGCATTGTACTGAAAGTATAAATTGTGGTATCTTATTTTAATTCTCTAGTTGAACTAAGTTGAAAACATCTTGTTTCGTAGTCCAAAAATGTGCGTGCCATTGTTAATGAACGAAAACGCTTGTAAAATATTTTAAAAAATTATTTACATTTGGGTTTTTGTATTGTTGCGCACGAATTTTTTGGCTATGAAACAATGATTTTTTTTAACCAGCTCGACAAGGCGAATAAAATGAGATACCATAATGTATTTTATCCAACTTTGGGGTAAAAGCCGTCTAGTTATTTCTTATTTGTTGCTACAACCTGTTACTCACGTTGGAACTACATTACCATAAACCGGGGTTAGTTTGATCAATTTTCAACTTCCAAACAATGCCTCGTCATGAGTTTTAGAAATATAAATCTGAATTTTGTCTTAAAGCGTACATTCCTAGATCAATTCTTCAAGGTTACCATCGTTCAACATGCAACATGCAATTTTTTTTCTTCAAAAAAGTAGGTTAATTTTCCAAAATATAATTATAATTTATCACAGGTATTATAATCAGTTATAATATCTATTTTGACAACAATGTTCACGCAATTGACAAAAAAATTCAATTGATCAGTTGCTCAGTGTAAAATATTTTACAAGCATTTTCATTTGTTAACAATAGCATGCACATTTTTGGACTACAAAACAATGATTTTTCGACTCAGCTCAACTAGAGGATTAAAATAAGATACCACAATATATACTTTCAGTACAATATAGGTTATTAACCAATGGGAGTTTCGTGCACGAAATGATAAACAGAGTATCAACAACCAGCCACGGAATAGGCCTGACTTCTATTCGTCCGAAGAACTACATGCCTGCATTGTGACCAACGATTGAACTCAGAACCTCTAACTGTCATTCTTGATTAATGAAACCATTATTGGCATTCCCAAACCCAGTTTTGTAGTTAGACAGAATTTCCCGCAAACCAACATAGTAAATCCCCAAACAGACCTTTCCCGTCCCGAAAACCCCGATCAGAAATTGCCTTTGAAAACCCAATTAGACAGTCCCATCCCGTTTTGAACTTTTTGTACCCATTACCACCCATACACTGCAGGCACTGTTATCAGTGGCTCGTTACCAACCTCCCCTATATAGAAGCATGTGTCTCATTATAAAACCACAGCCCACCGAGCGAGACCACATCTTTTAATTCAAAAGGAATAGTGACAAGAAATATATATATATATATGCAGAGGGTGATGTGGGTTTTTGTCCAATTCTTCCACCTCCCACCTACAACCCCAGCAGGCGTTCCTTCTTTTTAGCCCATTTTATTTCAAGGTTCCTTAATTCTCAGTCACGGATAGCCGTGTCCATTAACGCCGGTTTTAATCCTTGTTTCCTGTCATAATTTTTAGTACTAAATGAAAGAGACAACGCCTTCTCAAGGTAGAGAAATTTAGAAAAAGGTTGTAAAATTAGAAAATTTATAACAGAAGTCTTAAGTCTCGGAAATTGTCTATAAAAATTAGGTAGTTTCTTGTTTTCTCTCTATGAAAACATTCAAATTTACAATGACAAGGAAGCAGAAATAAGGACCAGTGCTTCATCTTTCCCACTATGCTTATGGTCTAAGTTGTCCTTATTGTGTTGGTAAACTCCATTCTCTTTTTTTTCCCTAACCGTAGTGTCAGTATACATATAGGTAGCTTTCATATAGTAAACAAATGTTTCTCTTTCTATTGGGGCATGGTAAGAAGCTCCAGCAAAGACTTTACAGATTTGTTGTTGTTTCCCGGGTTTTAGTTTGGGTTTTTTCTGGAGTCTATAGTCCATATCAGATTGGCTAGGAGCTTTTCACGCAACAATGTATCCCAAAGCGAGGTCGCATGATCTCATCTGCAAATGGCGAAACATGTATATGACAACATCAACAGGGTTGGGCGAAAAAGCGCCGTCGCGCTTTTGCTACTGTGGCGGCGCTGCCACTACTGTAGCGGCGCTGAAATTTCGCTACTTTTTATTGCTAAGCCGGAAAGTAGTGCCAATTAATTACATTAATGCCCTAAATAGCAAAAAAGTAGTGCAAGTTGAACTACTTTTACGCTATTTCCATACCTAGGCAAAACGTCACACAAACGTCATTCAAATGGCATTTATGCAGGAATCCCTCGCCAGAGTCAATGGAACGTTCCATTACTCTGACGTTGAAATAGCGGAAAAGTAGTGGATTGCATGCGCTTTATTTTCAGCATGCAGCGCCGCGTTGCTACAAATTTTTAAGTAGTGGTAGCGCAATGGCGGTTCACTATTTCATAAATTTGTAGCGCAATACTAGCGGCGCTATTTTTTTCAGTAGCGCGCCCAACCCTGAACATCAAAATGGCGAAACATGTATATGACAAGACAACATCAAAATGGCGACATCAAATGGCAACAACAATCCAAATTATTTGGATTTGGCATTATTAGATCAAGAACTATTTCGTGCCACGAATTCGCTGCATGTGTAGAAAAGTCCCAGCCAAACCAATCTGGCACATAGTTACGCGGACAGACTCTAGGTAGTTCAATTGGTACCCGCTTTGGAATATATTGTTGTGTGAAAATGTCTCATCCAATCCAATATGAACTATAGAGATACATGGGACATAATTAGGCCAACAGGACTAACCGGGTATCTTAGATAAGACATCGAGCACTAAAGTCTGTTTTCAACACATTGTGAAAAACTCCCATTGGCCATTGGTTAGAGCCTTTTTCCAGCGATTGTTTAATGCACTTAATAAAATTATTCGAAAAATGACCATAAAAGGGCATAAACAAACATAAACGAACATAAGTGAACATAAGCGAACACAAACGAACACAAACAAACATAAACGAACATAAGTGAACATAAGCGAACACAAACAAACATAAACGAACATAAGTGAACATAAGCGAACACAAACAAACATAAACGACCATAAACGAACATAAATGAACATAAACGAACATAAGCGACCATAAGCTAACACAAAGACCATAAACAAACATAAACGAACAAAAGCGAACGCAAACGAACATAAACGACCATAAACGAAAATAAACGAAAATAAACGACCATAAACGAACATAAACGAACATAAGCGACCATAAGCTAACATAAAGACCATAAACAAACATAAACGACCATAAACGAAAATAAACGAACATAAACGAACATAAGCGACCATAAGCTAACACAAAGACCATAAACAAACATAAACGACCATAAACGAAAATAAACGAACATAAACGAACATAAACGAACATAAGCGACCATAAGCTAACACAAAGACCATAAACAAACATAAACGACCATAAACGAAAATAAACGAACATAAACGAACATAAACGAACATAAACGAAAATAAACGACCATAAGCGACCACAAACGAACCCATAAACGACCATATATAGTCACATTTATATAAATTTGTATTAATGTGCAAGCAAACGGGCTCCAGCCAATGGGAGTTTGTTGCAATGTGTTGGAAACAAAGTATACAATCTATCCGGCCCTAATAAAATTCCAACGTCAAAGTCCGAAAAGAAAACTTTTCTCCGAACAACATTCTCCAGAACTGCAATAATTAGGGTACCTTCCTTTCCATTGATGGAACTCGTGCACCTGTCGGCATGACACAACCCATCAAAGACTTCTTTGACTACTCATCCCCAATCTTGAAGAACCAACCCCCTTTTCAACTTCCATCCCTCTTGAAAGGGTTGAAGTAGCTCATCCGGCTCCATCTTGAGTTCTTGACCTGTCATCCTCTTGAGTGATTGAAGAACGCGTGCGGATCGCCTTGGCTCGTGACCCCTTCTGTCAGGAAATTCCTTGTGCAGTGTCCTGTGGCCAAGGAACGCTTCTTGTGACGATTGTATGGGTTCCATGTGCCACACACTGACCACATGCCCAGTGCCTAATGGTCATTAGTTCCTATGGTTAGATTTATTTGCTCAACCAATCGACGAAAATTATTGAGGTTGGACACGACGAGGTCATGTTGCACGCGATTCTAGCTCCCCCTCGTGTGGGTTAAAGGAGCGGGGAGGAGACGGTTGCGCTTGATGGGGGTTGTCAGCTGGCGGTTTGTCGAGTGGACACGTGTCTGGTTGATGCGCAATCGACTTGCTGATTGACGTGAAAATGCGCTTTTGGGATTTATGTGTTGGCCGGAAGTCGGTGTTGGAGTTGATGAGCAGCGAGGGTTGAGTTGAGGGTTTGGAGATGGTGAGGTGTAAAAGTGGTAGTTGTGTTGATCGGGTTTATAAAACAGATTTTGGAGATTTACAAGTTGACTCATAACTCGATAACATCGAGTTATGAGTGAATAAAATCCATGTTTATCGAGTTATGAGTGAATAAAATCCATGTTTATCGAGTTATGAGTGAATAAAATCGATGTTTATCGAGTTATGAGTGAATAAAATCGATGTTTATCGAGTTATGAGTGAATAAAATCGATGTTTATCGAGTTATGAGTTAATAAAATCTATATTTATTGACTTATGAGTTAATAAAATCTATATTTATTGACTTATGAGAGAATAATCCATTTTATTCACTCAAACTCGATAAACATTGATTTTATTCCCTCATAACTCGATAAACATCGATTTTATTCCCTCATAACTCGATAAACATCGATTTTATTCTTGAGTTTTGAGGGAATAAAATATAATTTACGTATAGAAATTTAAAAATATCGATATGTTAGTGAGTAAAATCGTTAAAAAAAACGATTAAGGTCTCTTAAATCGCTTAAAATTCAATAAAGTATTGAGTTTACGTTCTTAAAGTCAATAGAACATCGAGTTTATGGATTGAAATAGAAAAATATCGATTATGAAATGCTAAAATCGATTTAAAGTTCTTAAAAAATCGATTAAATATTGGATTTACATTAATAAATTGGAAATATCGATGTTCAAGTGAATAAAATTGATAAATATCAAGTTTTCATTTAAAAAACCGATAAAAAATCGATTACATCACTTTTTTTATTAAAATAATCGATACATTTCTAAAACACTATTACTTCATTTTATTCAACAAAATAATTAAGAATCCTATAAATAAAAAAAACAAAAATCAACTCTTCACAAATCCATTAACAACAACCCGCCCTGCGCCAGTGTTTCAAAACATCGACCCCGGTTGAGAGATTTCTGGATAAGCAAAAGTATCCTTGGCGCCGTTAATGTTTTCCGCTCAACCAACTCCTTGTCTCAGTGATTTACACCGATTACGAGAGGACCTACCCCAACAACTCCAACTCCACCTTGCACCACATGGCCCTCAGATGGCGCTCCAAATCCGATAAAATAAAAATAAAAAAACACCCAAAATGCCCCCAAAAAAACCCTTTTTTATAAAACGAATATTTTAATCAACCGGAAACCTATAAAACATCAGGTAGCTCGAAAAATTACTCGTGAGCGAATGTCGACCTCATTTTTAACCCATGGCAACTGCGGGTGTTACGGCGCCCGCCATAACAACACGCTTTGTACACAGCGCGCAATCTGGTGGCGCTCAAACGAGGTCGCGGTGAAAAATGTGATTAGAATTTCAATGGCGACCCGACCATTTCATCCGTTGACCTCGTTTTGCATCACGATTCATAGAAAGAGTTTCGTATTACGTTTAAAAACATTTATTAAATATTTATTTATTTATTTATTTATTTTTTATTTATTTTTAGAGATCCGTGACGTTGATATTGGAGGCCGTGGATCACAACAATGTGACGCAGCCATGTGAGTTTTTTGTTGTGATGTTGTGAAATTGTTGTGTTTTAATGTTGTGTTTTGTTGCTTTTAGACTCGGATGCGGTGATAGAGCGAACTATTTTTAAGGGAATTGTTAATCCGGGCTCGGATTGGCATACGATGACGCATAACGGACCGGTTGCGCAGTTTACGTATCGTGTGAGGGTGTTGTGCGATCCGCATTATTATAATGCAACGTGTACTAAGTTTTGTCGACCTCGGGACGATTATTTCGGTCATTATACGTGCGATTCGAATGGGGATAAAGTGTGTGTGCCTGGTTGGATGTCCACCAATTGCGATAAAGGTAATTAGATCGATTTTTGGATAGGGATATCGATATTTAGATGGACAAACTGATTTTTCTATAATATAGTACAGCTAAAACAGCTAAAAATCGATATTATACAGCTTAAAAAAGTTAAATATCGATATTATACAGCTAAAAACAGCTAAAAATCGATATTATACAGCTTAAAAAAGTTAAATATCGATATTATACAGCTAAAAATCGATATTACACAGCTTAAAAAAGTTAAATATCGATATTATACAGCTTAAAAAGTTAAATATCGATATTATACAGCTAAATACAGCTAAAATCGATATTACACAGCTAAAACCTCTAAAATCGATATTATACAGCTTAAAAAAGTTAAATATCGATATTATACAGCTAAAAATCGATATTACACAGCTTAAAAAAGTTAAATATCGATATTATACAGCTTAAAAAAGTTAAATATCGATATTATACAGCTAAATACAGCTAAAAATCGATATTACACAGCTAAAACCACTAAAAATCGATATTATACAGCTTAAAAAAGTTAAATATCGATATTATACAGCTAAAAACAGCTAAAAATCGATATTACACAGCTAAAAACAACTAATAATTTATATTATACAGCTTTAAAAAGTTAAAAATCGATATTATACAGCTAAAAAATTGATTTCAAATAAAAATGAATTTATTCGTTTCCTTATATTAATTCCTAGCCATGTGCAAACCCGGTTGTAACAGCATCCACGGTTACTGCGACACACCTGGCGACTGCAAGTATGTTTTTTCTTCTTTTTTAATTCTACTGTATCATTTTCTATTCCCACTTACATCACCTATTCCTCTTTTTATTCTACAAAAAAAAAAAAAAAAAAATACCCCATTTTCTTTTTAAAAATATTATTTCACTTAATGACATGGAACCGTGGGAAAAAAACAAATGGGGGGAAGAAAACATCCCGAGGAATTCTACAACGACCCCTCCTCTCATCAGTGACAAACAAAAAAAAATCATTTAAAAACATGTTTATATTCTGCCATTAAGAACGGAAGTTCCAACAATCCAGTCTCGTGACAGCCGGAAATCCCTAACAACTCAAAAACTCCTTTTACCCCAAGATTGGGTAAATAGATAGATAGAATTAAGTTTATAGACGCAAGCGACAATCACGATTGGGTAAAATATCATTTTCTGAGAAGTGCATTGTATCGAAAGTTATATTATAGTATCTTATTTTAATCTCCGCGTCGAGCTGAGTCGAAAAATCATTGTTTTGTAGCCCAAAAACGTGGATGCCATTGTTAACAAACGAAAACGCTTGAATTATAATACAAATTTTTATTTTCTATTGTTGCGCACATTTTTAAGCTAAGAAACCATGATTTTTTGACTCGGCTCATCAAGAAGATCGAATTGAGATGCCATATATACAGGGTGTCTCAAAAGTCCATTCCCTATTTTAATTGTGAATAAAAAAAAAAACTACTGTACGGATTAACTTGTACTAATCCTCAAAAAATACCTTGACTCAAAAGAGTTTTTTGTCCTAAATTGCTAGATTTATTGCACTAAACATAGACACAATCATCACCCATAGAAAAGCATTGTCTAATTACATTGTTAAGATAAAAATGGTGACAACCCAGAAAATGGCGTAGTGTATTTGGTGTGGATTACTGAAGTATTGGATCTTTTTTTCTTTATTGAACAAACTGTGACTTAGACTGTTTACTTAGATATGTTACAACAGTTTGTTGTCCCCAACTTGGGGGTTTACAGCCTCAATTTTTCTTTCAACAGGATAGTGCATCAGCTCATTGGAGTTTGGATGTCGGCTTTCCCACAGAGATGGATTGACCATGATGAACCCATTTCATAGCCATCAAGGTCACCTGATGTCACTCCCATAGACCTCTTTTTTGGGGATGGGTCTTAAGGTGCATTTTCATTTGCGAGAGAATTTCTCGTGCCACAAAAAAAATCGCGCCACAAAAAAAATCGCGCCAACAATCGCGCCGCTCTAAAAATCAAGCTCTGGCTTGGGCATTTTCATTAGAGCTCAAAGAGCCACTTCTGGCTTTCAAAAATTTTTGAAAAATCAGTTGAAATTTCATAAAATATCCATTAGTGTGAAATGTTTAGCATCAAATATTGCTGAATTTATTATTTTTTGGCTTTTCTGGATGTGAATGGCATTGATTAATCAAGATTAAAAATTCAAGTGGAGGAAAAAATATCAGCGCCATTTGCAATTGTGGGTGGGGCCTGTTCAAATGTCAAAATTGTTGTCACATGGCGCGATTTTAGGCGCGATTTTGTGAGCAAAGCTAGACTCGACAGAAGCGCGCCAGAAGCAGAATCGCGCCAACAATCGCACGCCTTTGCAAGTCTAGATTGCATGAAAATGGATAAGCGTGCGATTTTTGTCGCGCGATTATTGAAAATTAGGCGCGAGAAATGGCATTTCTCGCAAATGAAAATGCACCTTTAGACTTGTGTACAGTAGGCGGGTTCGAAAATGATTTTGCACTGAACGACTAGTGCAATTGATAGTGTAAATGTCAAGTTGCACGACTGACTTTTCGAATTAAAATGTTGCATATGCATTTACACTGGAATTTACAGTTCACACAAACATGGCTGCCGTAATAAATAAACAAGCTGTACTTGAGCAAAGGAGCAGATTTTTCTTAGCGAGCACATCATTCTTGCCTGCTTTCCTTTTACAACAAAAGTAATATTAGATAGTAACAATTTTGAGTATCATGCACATTGTTACTACTTACTACTTACATCTGAAGCGAAGATTTAAGATGGCGGCAAATAGCACTCTTTAAACGTCAAATTCCGTTGCACGTGCATTTGCACAACGCTTTTCTGTTTAACATGGTTAAACGACATTTACACGAATTAATTCATGTAAACAACGTGTAAACTGACATTTAAACGAGTATAAACGTGATTACACGCGTTTAAATGACTTTTCGAACCCGCCTAGTGTTACTATTGAAAATTTAGACACTTTCTGATATAAATTCTATATCGCATCGATATAGATTTGCGATTACCTGGGAGATGGAATTAGGTGCGGTTTGTGATCTTTTTAATTAAAAGGTACCGCGAATGGATGGTTTTTGGCCTGAATTGGCCACAGGGTTTGGTCAGTAGCCCCAGTTAATTGGCGGGTTATGGTGCAATTTTGAAAACGGTTTCCTATCGTAAATTCCAATTCGCGCTCCTCTGGCGGCCGATCGGTGCAGCTGAGCTCTAATTTTGTATATTTTTCCTTCGGTGCAAAAAATGTTGCACAGTGGACGTGATAATGTTGCGGTAATGATTGGGGAGATGATGTTTCTCACGCTGAAAAGCTGACCTTATTTCCATGTTGCACTACTCGCAGGTGTGCCGCAGGTAGCAGACATCATCCTCCACCCACCTCCTCCCATCATCAAAACCAACACCCATTCCACTCCCCTTTGTGGTATTTCAAGTGTAATCAAGTTAAAGGGAAGGAAAGGAAAGAAGGAAGTTTTATGTAGTGAAGTTTTTCGTTTTTCGGAGTTTGGGGATGTTATGTGATTTTGACCTCTTATTGTTAGTTGGTTTCTTGAATGGTTTTTTTATTTATTTTTTTTAAATTAGGTTTACTATGAATTTAGACTAAGAAAATTGAATTTTTACTTGGAAACTGAAATTGATCTAAAATTGAATTTTGGATTAAAAAATTGAATTTTGGATTAAAAAATTGAATTTTGGATTAAAAAATTGAATTTTGGATTAAAAAATTGAATTTTGGATTAAAAAATTGAATTTTGGATTAAAAAATTGAATTTTGGATTAAAAAATTGAATTTTGGATTAAAAAATTGAATTTTGGATTAAAAAATTGAATTTTGGATTAAAAATTGAATTTTGGCTTCTAAAATTAATTTTTGGCTTAAAAATCGAATTTTGGCCTTTAAAATCGAATTTTGGTCTCAAAAATTGAATTTTGGTCTCAAAAATTGAATTTTGGTCTCAAAAATTGAATTTTGGCCTCTAAAAATTGAATTTTGCCCTAAAAAAATTGAAAGAATTAAATTTTGGCCGAAAAAATGAAAGAATTGAATTTTGGCCGAAAAAATTGAATTTCGGCCCAAAATAATTGAGTATTCTGGCTTAAAAAAAACAAGAATTTTGGACTAATTTGGCCTTAAGACCAGAATTTTAACCAAAAAAAACAACAAAATATTTGACCAAAACAACCTATTCAGCCTAAAAATTTTAACTTTAGCCCAAAAATGTGAAATTTGAAACCAATTAGACTTTCCGAGTTTTTACACTTGGCACCAAACACACTATTCCTACTCTCCAGTGTCCACTTAAACCTATCTTACCCAACAAAATACAAATACATTCAGTACAAAAAACAAAAAAAAATCCAATAATAGCTACGGCGCTGTATGCTTTAAAAACAAGTTTACACTCAAAAAATGTTGGCAGAATCAAAATTTGTATAAATATGTTAATGAACGAGTGAAGATGACGTGCGCTACGTGAGCTGGGTGAACTAGAAAATGGTGAATAACCTTTTCTTTTCTTAATTGAAATCCGCTGTCGATTTTTTCACTAATTAAATTTTTCCCTCCATTTCCATCCCATTCTAAAATGAAAAAAATCCCCAAAAAAAAAAAATCAAAATGAAAACTCGTTCCACTGAAATAAAAACATTACGAACCGGAACTCGCATTTTATCCACCATGAGAATCCCATCAGCATCGCGTGCAAATGCGAGAATTAGAATTACATGGACCTTTTCATCTTCAAATTTATTAAAAAACGTATATGAAATTGATGTTTTGTGGATTTGGTGAATTCAGTGAAGTTTCAGGAAATGTTGCGTGAAATTAGTCAGTTCGATAAGTTAGGTGTAAACTCAGTCAATTAACTGTAAATTTAGTGTAAATTAGGTGTAAATTGAGTATAAATTCAGTAAATTAGATGTAAGTTTATCAAATTTAGTGTAAATTATGTGTAAATTGAGTATAAATTCAGTAAATTGAGTATAAATTCAGTAAATTGAGTATAAATTCAGTAAATTGAGTATAAATTCAGTAAATTGAGTATAAATTCAGTAAATTGAGTATAAATTCAGTAAATTGAGTATAAATTCAGTAAATTGAGTATAAATTCAGTAAATTGAGTATAAATTCAGTAAATTAGATGTTAATTTAGTGTAAATTCAGTAAATTAGATGTTAATTTAGTGTAAATTCAGTAAATTAGATGTTAATTTAGTGTAAATTCAGTAAATTAGATGTTAATTTAGTGTAAATTCAGTAAATTAGATGTTAATTTAGTGTAAATTTAGTAAATTAGATGTTAATTTAGTGTAAATTCAGTAAATTAGATGTTAATTTAGTGTAAATTCAGTAAATTAGATGTTAATTTAGTGTAAATTCAGTAAATTAGATGTTAATTTAGTGTAAATTCAGTAAATTAGATGTCAATTCAGTAAATTAGATGTCAATTCAGTAAATTAGATGTCAATTCAGTAAATTAGATGTCAATTCAGTAAATCAGATGTCAATTCAGTAATTAGATCTCAATTCAACAAATTTAATGTAAATGATGAATATAAATTAGTAAATTAGATGTCAATTAAGGTTAATTAAGTGTAAATTCAGTAAAATTTGTGTAAATTTAGTAAAATTAGTGTAAATTTAGTGAAATTAGTGTAAATTTAGTGAAATTAGTGTAAATTTAGTGAAATTAGTGTAAATTTAGTAAAATTTGTGTAAA
The DNA here is from genome assembly GCA_000239455.1 of Strigamia maritima. NCBI lineage: Eukaryota > Metazoa > Arthropoda > Chilopoda > Geophilomorpha > Linotaeniidae > Strigamia > Strigamia maritima. The sequence goes on from JH432214.1 coordinate 94,850, forward strand.
TTTAGTAAAATTTGTGTAAATTTAGTAAAAATTAGTATAAATTCGGTAAAAATTAGTATAAATTCGATAAAAATTAGTGTAAATTCAGTAAAAATTAGTGTAAACTCGGTAAAATTAGTGTAAATTCAGTAAAAATTAGTGTAAACTCGGTAAAATTAGTGTAAACTCGGTGAAATTAGTGTAAACTCGGTAAAATTAGTATTAAAAACAATGGCTTAAATGTTCTCATAACCACAGTACTTGGTGATAAACAAACAGCCCAGACTCTATTGGAGCCCGGAGTAACTCCAACAGCGTTACTGTTGGAGTCCCAGGTAGCTTAATGGTAAAGCGCCCAACCGGCAATTGGGGATCTGGGTTCAAAGTCCCGGTCTGGGCTGTTTGTTTTTCACCAAGTACAGTGGTTACGAGACCATTTAAGCCGTTGATTTCCAACTTTATTTCAATGTGTTCTCGTGATGTTTTCTAAAATTAGTGTAACCCGGTAAAATTGACTTTAAATTCGATAAATTTTGCGAAAAATTGATCCCTTTAACGTAAATCTAGTGTAAATTGGATAAATCCAAATCAAACAAACGTAAAATAACTTTACTAAATTTATTTTTAGATGTCGGCACGGATGGCAAGGACGTTACTGCGAGAAATGCGTCCCTTACCCTGGTTGCAGACACGGTACCTGCGAAAAACCCTGGGAATGTACCTGTACGACAAACTGGGGTGGAATGCTATGCGATCAAGGTGAGACGAATTATCCAGCCACAAATATAAATTATGGAGGGTAGAAATGTAATTGAAAAAAGAAAGAAGAAAAAAAAAAAAATTACCCGCCATAAATATTTACCATAAATATTAAATCTACGACGGCCTTGGGAATATGGGGCTGGTACCAAGAAAAGGTGGGGCAGTCATCAAAACAAAAAAAAAGTGAAAAACGAAAAAAATTGATGGCGGAATTAATTTAATGGGGGTATAAAAAGTGGTTTAATTTTATTATTTTATACACGGATACGTTCGATTATTCATGAATTTTAATTATATTCCTCGATTTTTTTCCCGCAGATTTGAACTACTGCGGCACGCACGAGCCGTGTCGAAATGGCGGCACGTGCGAGAACACGGCGCCGGACGAATACATGTGCCGGTGCCCGATCGGTTTCTCGGGACTTAATTGCGAGAAAGGTGAGTTGAGAGGTGAACGGAAGTTAGGTGGCGCCTACAGGGGATACTTTTCACCTTTTGTCATTGAAACGAAGGGGTGTGGACTGTGGATTCGTCTTTCAATCCGCAACTCAAATCATCTTTTTATAAATCTTCATTTATGGAGATTTTGAACCCTCTGGTGAGAGGAAATTAAAACATTCCTGTGGGTATTTTAAGTATTTTTTTACAACAGGAAATTCCGGATTTAATTCGAATGACGTCATAATTTCTCGTCTTAATCTGGTTGGAATTATAAATAAACAGTTTGTGATTTCAGTGCGAGATTTATTTCATTACGAGAATGCCAAAATAACGAGATATTGTTAAAAATCTCGTCACATGTATTCTCGTTTGAAAGGATTTTTCAAAAAAACTCGTTTCGAATTGTTGTGTACACGACTTGAGTTGAAGTAAGATGCAAAGCAAGGCGAGGCAGTTGCGTTCAGCCAATCAAATCCAGCCATTTGAAGAGTTGTGGCAGCCATCTTGTAAACGATAGATCGTTAATCCCCCTAACAATTTTGAAGGCAGAGACTTTATTGAATAACAATTCCATATGAAAATTGGCAACAAATAAGTTGTACGAAAATCAGCGAACATTGTGGCCGCGGTAATCGCACCTGACGCGGCCACCATGTTCGCCGATGTCCGTCCAACTGGTTTGTCGGTATTTTTCGCAAATTTTATCAATTTTTTGGGCTAAATTTTCATGGAATAGCATATTTAATAGTAAGTAAACAGTGTAGATCTAATTTTTATTACGTGATATAAACCCAGGTTTTATTAAAACAACCTGATTAATGCTGGAGACACCCTAGGCGCGAATTACGTTGCTTTGCGATTTTTAATCTGCTTATTTCAGGTTAAAATCGCTTTTTGCCAAGCGATTTTGAAGGTACATGCTGCCAGTACTTTTTTGATTGCGATTCCAAATCGCAGCCAATCAGGAGCGATTTTTTAGGGTCATTCAAAATCGCAAAGCGACGCGAGTCGCGGCTAAACTTTATCTGACAATTCGTGCACGAAACTCCCATTGGTTAATGGCCTATGCATTGTACCGAAAGTATATATTGTGGTATCTTATTTTAATCCTCTAGTTGAGCCGGGTCGAAAAATCATCGCTTCGTAGTCCAAAAATGTGCGTGCCATTGTTAACGAACAAAAACGGTCGTAAAATATTTTAAAAAATTCTTTGCATTTGGGTTTTTGTATTGTTGCGCACATTTTTTGGCTACGAAACAATGATTTTTCGACTCGGCTCGACTAGAGGATTAAAATAAGATACAACAATGTATACTTTCGGTAGAATGCAAAAAAGTTCACATGAGTTATTTTAAATCTAACGATTTTGGTGATGGAAAAAAGTGAAATTAAGATGTTGTTTCGTATTTTGAACATCAAATTTGAGAATAATTAGATATTGGACGGCTTAATACGTATAATTTGTATATATAATTATATTAAATTAATTTTTTTTAACATTTGTTTTTTTTTTTTTTTTTAGCTGAAAATCCATGCGTGTCTTCGCCTTGCTTGAACAAAGGCACCTGTTCCGAAGTGAACGGAGGCCACAAATGCACGTGTACACCTGGCTGGACTGGGGAGAGATGTCAAACCAGTAAGTAGTTTATTTACGAAAGGAATACTTGGTTGTAAATCAAATGACGATCTCGCTGTTATCTTTTTATTTTTTATTTTTTATTTTTTATTTTTTATTTTTTTATTTTTTTTCTCAATTGGAACCGGTCGCTTAATTATACTCGCTTCAAAGAATTTACAAATTGTGTTTGCAGGATAAAAAAAAATAATAATTTGTGATCTGATTTATCGCAAAGAATGTTTGACATTCCGTATTAGATTGCTACGTGATCCCGTTATGGGAAAAAAAGTATTTTAAAAAAATAAAGGAGGAATTTAAATTTTTTGGGGGAAAATTGAATTTATTTAGAAAAAAAAGACGAAAAATTTGAATTTATTTAGAAAAAAATAAAAAAAAAAAAGATGATTTTTTTTTCTTCTTTGTTTAACAGTCAATTTTTCTTGTTAAACAAACAGATTTTCTTATTAAACAATTAAAAACTTCAATTTTTTGTTGTTAAACAATCAGAAAATTGAAGTTTTTCGTGTTTAACAGTCAAAAATTGAAGTTTTTCGTGTTAAACAGTCAAAAATTGAATTTTTATGTATTAAACAATCAGAAAATTGAAGTTTTTCTTGTTAAACAGTCAAAAATTTAATTAAACAATCAGAAAATTCAATTTTTGTTAATAAACAGTCAAAAATTGAATATTTTTCTTGTTAAATAGTAAAAAAACTCAATTTTTCTTGTTAAATAGTAAAAAAACTCAATTTTTCTTTGGTAAACAACAAGAAAATTTTAAACAATTAGAAAATTCAATTTTTTGTTATTAAACAGTCAAAAATTCAATTTTTTTAAGAATAAAGTCACAAAATTCAATTTTTTAAACAAAGAAAATAATAAAATCTGAATATATCAAAAAAAAAAAAAAAAAAATTAACAAAATTTGAATTTTTCAACAATAAAAATATGAAAAATTCGAATTTTTCGACATCACAGCAAATTTTTTATTGCTACAATGACATTCTAGATGTAGATGAGTGCCAGTCAAATCCCTGCCTTCACGGAGGCACCTGTGAGGATTTAGAGTCTGGCTTTCGCTGCACCTGTCCACCTGCCTGGAATGGCAACAGGTGCCAGCTGGGTAAGTCGGGCCTACCACTTGATTCGCCATTTTTTTTTATTTTTAAATAATTTTTAATTTTTTTTGCATGTTTGTTTGCACGAGAGAAATCTTGATGTGAGAAATTCACACGATTATGACCAAATTTAATGCTGCCACATTTTCATAAAATTTGCATATTTTTTTATTTATTATTATTTTATTTTTCATTATTTCATATTTTTTTTTTTTTAGATTTGAATGAAAGTTGAATGCGGCTTGTTTTCATAGTTTGAAGTTTGTTGGCCTTAATGAGAAAAGAAGGATGCAATTTTTTTTTTTTTTTTTTTAAATGGTTAAATAAGAACCTGATCCTCGTTTATTAAAAATTGACTTTTCTAATCGGATTGGTCTGAAAGTGATCCAAAAACGATTTATTATAAGTTGGATTATAATTCCACTTGAAAAAAAGGCAATTTTTAACATTAAAAATGGTTTTTGATGGATTTTATGTATGAATGGTGGATTTTATGCTAAAATGACTGACTTTGATGCATGAAAAATGTAATTTTCGGCATGAATTGGTTTTTTTAGTCATAAAAATCAGCAATTTCGGCACAGAATGCAATATTTATGCATAGGAATCTTGCATTTTGGCGATAAAATACAAAATTTTGCGTAAAAATCTTGTATTTCGTCCAAAAATGCATCTTTTATGCATAAAAATCTTGCATTTTGCTCCAAGTGCATCATTCGTGCATAAAAATCTTGCATTTTGGACTAAAATGCATCATTTATGCAGGAAAAACCATGGCATTTTAGCAAAAAATACAATACTTCTGCATTTTGCCTCCAAATTACATCATTTATGCATAAAAATCTTGCATTTTATTCCGATTGCATTATTTATGCATAAAAATCTTGCATTTCGGATCAATAGGCACCATTTATGCATAAACATTATTAATTTTGCTTCAAAATGCATCATTTATGCATAAAAATCTTGCATTTTATCCCGATTGCATTATTTATGCATAAAAATCTTGCATTTTATCCCGATTGCATTATTTATGCATAAAAATCTTGCATTTTATCCCGATTGCATTATTTATGCATAAAAATCTTGCATTTCGGATCAATAGGCACCATTTATGCATAAACATTATTAATTTTGCTCCAAAATGCATCATTTATGCATAAAAAAATAATCAATTTTGACACAAAATCGCCTACTAAACTCTATCCAACAACTTGTGTCTGAAAAGTGAACATTTTTGCATTGTACCAAAAGTATATATTGTGGTATCTTATTTTAATCCTCTAGTCGAGCCGAGTCGAAAATCATTGTTTCGTAGCCAAAAAAATGTGCTCAACAATACAAAATATTTTACAAGCGTTTTCGTTTATTAACAATGCCATGCACATTTTTGGACTACAAAACAATGATTTTTCGACTCAGCTCAACTAGAGAATTAAAATAAGATACCACAATATATTGTTAAATAGAGTTTAGTTTTCTAATTTATAATAACCGTCCATACAAAATTTCAAAATGGCGGTATAACATCACCTAGTGTCAAACCCAAGAATTCCAACTGAATCAAACCCAAAAAAAAAACTGCATCAATTCTTTCAAAATTATCCATTATTTCTCATGATTTTAACAATACTTTGTCATGTTTTCTTGCTTGAAACTCAAATTGCATCGTTGCATCTGCATGTAAACACATTGTAAACTAAAAAGTACAAAACGAAACTAATTTTTCTTTTTTTTTTTCTTTCTTTTTACCGGTCGCCTTTTATTCCGCCTTGGAAACAATACCACAGACGCGAACGAGTGTTCGGACAAGCCGTGCGTCAATGCGGTGTCGTGCAACAATGTGATGGGCGATTACGAGTGCGTTTGTCGTGCCGGATGGACGGGCAAGAACTGCGAACAGAACACGAACGATTGTCGGGGTCAGTGTGGAAATGGCGCCACTTGTATCGACTTGGTGAACGATTATCATTGTGCTTGTTCGCCCGGATTCACCGGTAGGGATTGTCAGACGAATATCAACGAGTGCGAAGGAGGGCCGTGTCAGAATGGAGGGGAATGTGTGGATTTGGTCAATGCGTTTAAGTGCATTTGTTCGATGGGGTTTGCTGGATCGTTGTGCGAGGTAAGAGTTGAAAAGTTCTAGTTGTTTGTTGTTTTGGTTATAAAATTTGGGTTATCAGTTATGGGGATGCCTGGAAATGCATTGTTGTTAAAAATACATGGGAAAATTGAGAAAATACATTTAAACATTCATTTAAACGGTAGAAAATCTATTTAAACAGTCGAAAAACCCATTAAAACAGTCGAAAATTTATTTGAACAGTCGAAAAATCCATTTAAACAGTCGAAAAACTATTTAAACAGTTGAAAATTTATTTAAACAGTTGAAAATTTATTTAAACAGTCGAAAATCTATTTAAACAGTCGAAAATCTATTTAAACAGTCGAAAATCTATTTAAACAGTCGAAAATTTATTTAAACAGTCGAAAATTTATTTAAACAATCGAAAAATTTATTAAAACAGTCGAAAATTTATTTAAACAGTCGAAAATTTATTTAAACAATCGAAAAATTTATTAAAACAGTCGAAAATCTATTTAAACAGTCGAAAATTTATTTAAACAGTCGAAAATTTATTTAAACAGTCGAAAATTTATTTAAACAGTCGAAAATTTATTTAAACAGTCGAAAAATCCATCAAAACAGTCGAAAATTTATTTAAACAGTCGAAAAATCCATTAAAACAGTTGAAAAATTCATTAAAACAATTGTAAAAATGCTTTAAAATTCGAAAAATGCATTGAAAAGTTAAAAAAAAAAAAACTTACTATTCTAGAAAATGCATTTTGAAAGTCTGAAAATCCATTATTAAAAACATCAAAAAATGTTGTTAAACAATTGGAAAAATTCAATAAAACGTTGGAAAAATCAACAAGTCAGAAAATGCATTACCAAGTCGAAAAACCCTTACAAACACCTCTAAAACTCCACTGAACAAAACCTAAATATACACACATACAATTACCAAAGCCAAAAAAAAATACATTAAGAGACGTCTAAATGCATTTAAACTTTGAAGGCGGGTGCAATTTCAACATGGCTCATTTGGGGCTTTGATGTCAACTTTTTTCCTCCTCATCTTCTTTTAATTATCGAGTTCAACAGTTGCTCCTTCTTCCTGTTGCTAACTTAATGGTTAGTTCACATTGAACGTAACGTAACGTGATGTAACGTAACTTACAAAAATTTAACGTAACTTAAGGAAAGCAACGTATGGTTTTGTTCACGCTGAACTCCGTTTCCAAAACATTGCAAGAAACTCCCATTGGCTAGAGCCTTTTCCCACCAATTTTTTAATGCACTTTAAAAATAATTCGAAAAATGACCATAAAAGGGCATAAACGAAGATAAACGAACACAAACGAAGATAAACGAACATAAACGAAGATAAACGAACATAAACGAACATAAACGAAGATAAACGAACATAAACGAAGATAAACGAACACAAACGAAGATAAACGAACATAAACGAAGATAAACGAACAAAAAACGACCATAAACGATCATAAAAATGACCATATATGGTAGTTTTTGGTGGTTTTTTGTATTAATGTGCAAGCAAACAGGCTCCAACCAATGGGAATTTCTCCCGATGTTTTGGAACCGGAGTTTAGGTGCGTTCAATCCTGTAAAGAAACGTCACTTATTTGCCTGAAATGACTTTTGAAAAGCAAATGTGGCGTAATATATGTCATAGTTACCTCATAGAAGTGACGAAAGTGACTTTAAGAGAAAAAGCAATCACAACTCACTTCTTTGCCTTATAGAAGTCACTTCTCTCAGTGCTCACAAAAATTGCTTTAGTGGCAGCCATCTTGGAAACGATTAGATCGTTGATGATTCTCGACTCCAAACTGAAGTTTTAGCGAATTTCATAGGTGGGAACTTCATTAAACAACATCCTAATGATTCCATGAGAAATCGCCATGAAAATAGTTAAAAGTTGCGAAAAATGACGACAAATCAGGGGTACGGACTTCAGCGAAACACGCACCTACGTCGGCCAGGATGTTCGCTGATCTCCGTCCAAATAGTTTGTCATTTATTTTTCACAATTTTATCTATTTTACGTTACGGAGTACTGGAGTAGCGCGAACATAAGGTTTTCCACAGTTTGTGAATTTTAATGACTTTTTGGTATTTAAAAAATAAAAAAGGAAAAAAAAAAAACATTGTTAAAAACTTAATTCAGACATTCAGCTATTTTGTTTATTTATGAAAAGGAGGAGGATGAGGAAAACGAGTGTTGTGTAGTTTCTTGCTTGAAAAGGCAAAATGCGGTTGCAATTGTGAATTGTTTATCACCTTGATGGGTGCAACTAAATTACAGTGTTTGTGCTCGTTAATGCTAACGCCGAGGGGTTGCGAGTGGCCAAGCTACAACAAATTTACAACGTTAAATATTTGAATTTAACACATTTGTCCGCACATATTTACAATTTTAAAACTGCAACGGCTTCATTCGAATTCCGATGAGCACAAATTTGCAAATTTACGCTACAATACGTCATAATTGTCATTGATGACGAAATTTACAATTACATTACAAAAACCTAATTTGTCATTATTATGCAATAAGTATCGTTAAAACATCATATTACGTTTTATTTGATGTAACTATGACATAATTTACCGTTTTTACATGATATTTGGTGTACATGTGATGTAATATGTCATGTTCACATAATATGTAATGTAATTATGATAGAATATGCCAGTGTAAAAATGGTGTAAAGGGCCCTTAATTATGTACAATTTGATGTACATATGATGTAAATTGTCATATTTAGGTCAAATTTACTGTAAATATGATGTAAAATAATGAAATTACACAAAATTCGCTGTAAGTATGATGTAAAATAATGAAATTACACAAAATTCGCTGTAAATATGATGTAAAATGCTGAAATTTCACAAAATTCGCTGTAAATATGATGTACAATGTCATATTTAGGTGAAATTTAGTGTAAATATGATGTAAAATGCTGAAATTTCACAAAATTCGCTGTAAATATGATGTACAATGTCAAATTTAGGTGAAATTTATTGTAAATATGATGTAAAATGCCATATTTAGGTGAAATTTAGTGTAAAAATGATGTAAAATGTCATATTTAGGTGAAATTTAGTGTAAATATGATGTAAAAAGTTGAAATTACACAAAATTCGCTGTAAATATGATGTAAAAAGTTGAAATTACACAAAATTCGCTGTAAATATGATGTAAAAAGTTGAAATTACACAAAATTCGCTGTAAATATGATGTAAAAAGTTGAAATTACACAAAATTCACTGTAAATATGATGTAAAAAGTTGAAATTACACACAATTCGCTGTAAATATGATGTAAAATGTCATATTTAGGCGAAATTTAGTGTAAATATGATGTAAAATGCTGAAATTACACCAAACTTCGCTGTTGTAGTGTCTTAATTATGTACAATTGATGTACATACGAAGTAAAATGTCATATTTACGTGAAATTTAATGTAAACTTGATATAAAATGCCGAAATTACATGTGCACAATGTGTACATGTACATGATGTGTACTACACATCATGTAAAATGTCATATTTACGTGAATTTCAGTGTAAACATGATGTAAACTGCCTTAAATATTTGAAATAATTGACTAATTCCATTGAATTTTTTCCAGGTGGACAACGACCTGTGCAATCCGAACCCGTGCCACAACAGAGCCCACTGCATCAACACGTACGCGCGTGACTACTTCTGCCACTGCTCGTCCGAATGGCAGGGCAAAAACTGCTCCATTAGAAGACGCGATGCACCTTGCCTTCATCCACCATGCCAAGGTATGAGAACGCGTATTGAGTTTGATGACTTGCGCCTTGAGCCGATTAAAAAGAACCGCGAGGTGGGGAGGAGAAAGGTGGAGGAGGTGGACACTTGGACTCTGATGAGGAGAGAGAGCCCCTTTGGTCTGATGACAAGGGCTGATAGGGCCTGCGAGTGCAGTCTGGTCTGTAATCAGTGCCCAAACTGATGGCGTAAGGGGGAGGGGGGGCAGCCAACGGCTACTTCTCAATTTTGATGATGCCCATCAAACTTGTTTTGTTTTTAAGAGGGGGTGGAGTGGAGTGGAGTGGAGTGGGGTTGGTCAATCAATGATTGGAGACTATAAACATGTCAATATGGGGTGCAGTAGTTGGTTAAGAGTTTGTAGTTGGGTTGGTTAATGTGGGTAATGTACTGGATGGGTGGATGGTGTCATTTGGAAGTGGTTGATTTTTGAGGAAAATTGGTCGAAATTAATGATTTTTGTCACAAAAATTGGTCATAGTGATTTATTAATTGGTCAAAGTGATTAATTTTTTGAGAAATTGGTCGAAATGGTTAATTTTTGAGAAATTGGTCGAAATGGATGATTTTTCTGACAAAATTTTTTGATAAATTGATCGAAATGATTAATTTTTGCGAAAAATTGGTTAATTTTGGAGAAAAATTGGTCGAAGTGGTTGGTTTTCGAAAAAAAATAATGTAAAAAAATTCTTTTTATGCAATTTCTTTATTAGATGTTTTATACATGCAATTTTTTCGAAAGATATTTCGTTTTTCACAAAAATACCTTTAAAAAATAGCTCGATATTATTGATATTCTTATAAATTCATTCGATTTTGCATGTTTTTTTTTCGAAAAATTTCCCGGAATTAATCTTCAAATACCGGTATACAATTTATTTCGAAAAACAGTGGAAAAACATTAAATCTAAAAAAAAAAATCCTTTTTAATAACCCCAAAACATTCTATTTTTCCAGTTATCGACAGTTGTCGAGTTCCCGTCCCATCCAACTCGACTTCCGACATCGTGTACGTGGCCACCAACATCTGCGGCGACCACGGCACTTGCATCAGCAGACCCGACGGCGCATTCATCTGCCAGTGCCACCCGGGGTACACCGGTCGATATTGTCACGAGAGTGAGTACCTTTTTTAATTTTAATTTCTACGCCACCTCGGCGGGGCGCATGCCCCAATTTTTCGAAAAAAAGGCGTGGTTGGGCTCCCGTCGTCCCGATAAAGTAGTTCGATTAGATGTCAACAGTCAGCGCGGATGGATTGCATCTCGTCCATCATGGCGCCGCCACGACACGAATAAAGTTCATCGCGAGTTTGATCGCATGATTAATGTTGTTTTCTTTATTGTTCGTGTAGATATCAACGATTGTGCGGGTAAAATGTGTCATAATGGAGGCACCTGTGTCGATGGAGTTAATTCGTATCATTGTATTTGTACCGACGGATGGGAAGGAACTGTTTGTCATCTTAGTAAGTATCGAAATTTAAAGAAAATTGATTTTTTTTTTAAAATGAAAAATTGAAAATGATGAGAATGAATTGAAAAATAGATGGAAATAGCTAATTTTTATCAATAAAAGATAAAAGTAAAATTAATTCCATTGTTTTTACATAAAAAATTGCATTTATATGCAAATATTTTACATTTTTTAATTAATTTGTGCAAAAATCGACTTTTATCTGCAAAAAGTCAATTTTTATTTGCTAAAAGTACTTTAAATCGATTTTTATCTTCTAAAAGTACATAAAATCGATTTTTATCTGCAAAAAGTACATAAAATCGATTTTTATCTGCAAAAAGTACATAAAATCGATTTTTATCTGCAAAAAGTACATAAAATCGATTTTCATCTGCAAAAAGTACAGAAAATCGATTATTATCTCCAAAAAAAGGACTTAAAATCGATTTTTATCTGCATAAAGTACATAAATTCGATTTTTTGTGCTAAAAGTACACAAAATCGATTTTTATCTAATAAAAAAAAAAAAAAAA
>JH432214.1:106670-116919 GCA_000239455.1 Strigamia maritima
CTGACCTGCAATCTCATAAACTAATTTGACAAGTGTAGCAAAGAGTTGAAGGATTAAAGAAACAAAAAGAAAAAAANAAAAAAAAAAACCAAAAGGATTTGATGGTGGGAAGAAAAGGAGCAATACAATTTGTATGTTAATGACAAGAGCAGACTTGCCTTGTCTGGGGATGGCAAGGTGCAAGTGCCAGATGTTATCTTCTCGGTGGAGGAGTCTTGGAATGTGGGCTGGAGTCCTCACAGTAGCTCACCAGGGGGTCAGAAGGAGGGGTCGCGAGCGGCAGCTTCTCTTTACCTTGACGGCTGAGGGGAATCGAGGCTTCGGGGGTTTCATAGAACTATTTTTTTTTTTTTTTTTTTTTTTTTTTAAAAAAAATTATAAAAATTGAATTTTTTTTTGAATTTTTTTTTTTTTTTTGGTTTTGTTTTTTTAGATAAAAATGAATGTGAGCCGAATCCGTGTCAAAACAATGGGACTTGTGTTGATGGAAATGCGGATTTTAGATGCGAGTGTAAATTCGGATGGAAAGGAAAAACATGTTCGCTAAGTATGCATAAATTAGTTGTTTTTTTTTTTTTGTTTTTTTTTTTTAATGGATAAAAATAATTATATGAGAAAATTATTTTTGTTTTCCATAAAATTGATTGTAAAATTGATGATTTATCGTTAAAGATGTCATGATTTATTATGATTTTATGATAAAAAATCATGATTTACGATGATTTTATGATAAAAAATCATGATTTACGATGATTTTATGACACATAACATGATTTATCATTAAAAATACATGTTTTGTCATTAAAACACATGATTCACTATTAAAAAGTCATGTACAATTATTTAAAAAGTCATGCTTTATTATGATTTGATGATTATGATTTATATTATGATTTACTATCAAAAAGTCATGATTTATTGTGATTTACCATCAAAAAGTCATGATTTATCGTGATTTACCATCAAAAAGTCATGATTTATCGTGATTTACCATCAAAAAGTCATGATTTATTGTGATTTACCATCAAAAAGTCATGATTTATCGTGATTTACCATCAAAAAGTCATGATTTATTGTGATTTACCATCAAAAACTCATGATTTATCGTGATTTACCATCAAAAAGTTATGATTTATTATGATTTGATGATTAACATTATGATTTATTATGATTTGATGATTAACATTATGATTTACCATCAAAAACTCATGATTTTGTCGTGATTTATCATCAACAAATTATGATTTATCCCTATTTACCATCAAAAAGTCATGATTTGATGATTACTATTATGATTTACCATCAAAAAGTCATGATTTATCAAGATTTGATGATTAATATCATAATTTATTATTAAAAAATCATAATTTATCATATTTTCATGATAAATATCGTGATTTATCGTTATTTGTGCATTATGAAAGATTCTATTCATAATGTAACGCATTACGGGATCCAGCAACAGGTAGATTTCACCAAGTCCTATCACTTCCAACGATTCAAAACCCAAAATCTCCAACAGATGCCGTCACAAACTAATAATGCATCACTCACAAGAAATGCACAACAACAAAAAAAAAAAAAAAAAAAAAAATTAAATTCGATGTCCATTATTATTTGGACGGTTCTCATGACTGGGAGGTCGACACAGTTGGCGTGATTCATGTCCGACAGCAACATCACTCAACACAACTCCTATTGTCCACTTCCCTACTCAATCCCTATCATCATTTACAATTTTCCCCCACAAAAATATTTATTTCTCCAACTCCAACGAAAAATTCTTAAAATAATAAATAACAATATTTCATTTCAGGACACGGACATTGCGATTTGGACACATGCAACAATGGCGGCACGTGCGACGACAGAGGCGATCATTTCGTCTGTCTCTGCAAAGAGGGCTGGGTAGGGGACACTTGTCAAATAGGTAAGAATAAATAACCTCTCGACCTTACCTTACCTTTGTATTTTATTTTATTTTTTTTTTTCTTTTTTAAGCTAAAAATCCGGCGTGCGGTTCGAATCCGTGTAAAAATGGCGCCACTTGTGTCAACATCGGCGAATCGTTTTCCTGCATTTGCAAAGAGGGCTTCGAAGGACACATGTGTGAACATAGTACGAGAATTAAATAATAAAAAATAACAAAAAAAAATAATAATAATTAAAGGTCAAGTGGAGTCCAAAATCGACGTCATCAGTACCAATTGTTAACAAAATAACCATCTGCGCGTGCGCGTAAAAGTCTATCCAACAATTCGTGCACTAAACTGAGAAGTGAATTTTTTTTGATTCTACCGAAAGTATACATTGTGATATCTTATTTCGATCCTCTAGTCGAGCCGAGTCGAAAAATCATCGTTTCGTAGCCAAAAAATGTGCGCAACAATACAAAAAGCCAAATGTAAAGAATTTTTTAAAATATTTTACGAGCGTTTTCGTTCGTTAACAATGGCACGCTCATTTTTGGACTACGAAGCGTGCAATGTTTCGTGCATGAATAGTTAGATAGAGTTTAGGCATGCGCATGCTCAGAGAGTTGAAATACGACCAAACCTGAGAACTAGTTCTAGATCGTTTAAATTTTAGAATTGGGAACGTAATTCGACCATGATGCATTGCCTTTGTGCCAAGGAATATATTTGACCTTTAGTTTTTATTTTATTGAATATTTATTTTATTTTATTTTATTTTTTTATTTTTATTTTTATAGATATTAACGATTGTAATCCATATCCGTGTTTCAATGGCGGGAAATGCATCGATGGCGTCAATTGGTTTCTGTGTGAATGTGCCCGAGGTTTCTCGGGTCCCGACTGTCGGGTGAATTTGAACGAATGTTCTTCGTCGCCTTGCGCAGAAGGGAGCACTTGTGTTGACGGGATCGGCGAATTCCGATGCGTTTGTGCTGCCGGTCGATCCGGGCGGTTGTGCGAAAATTGTAAATTTATAAATTGATAATTTTTAAATGAAACTTGACAGTTTTCACATTGTTTTTATCGTTTTTTTTTTCTTTTTCTAGTGAATGCGGATAATTTGGAAGCGAGAAATCGTTTGCCGTGCATATGGAAGGGGAAAATTCACTTAAATAATGATAGTTGGGCCGACGAATGCAACACTTGCACTTGTAATAATGGACAGGTTCAGTGTGGAAAGGTAAATAAAAAGAAGAAGAAAAAATTACCGTATATTCTCGCGTATAAGTCGAACCTGGCTTAAAACGGCTCAAAAAGCGTATAAATCGACCCCCTAGATTTTATTTTTTTTATTTTATTTTTATTTTGTTCGATTTATACGAGGGTCAATAGCCATTGTTTTTTTAAATCTCATTAATAAAATGTCGTATCGGTGTTTGCGATTTGTCACGAAACGTATTACATACGACGCTTAAATCAGCGGTAGCATTTTTTTAGCAGAACTAGACACCTTATCAGAAATTAAGCCTAAGTATTGGGCTTGTGGTTTGTGCGAGGTGTTTGACTGATTAAAAAACTAACCCGAGATAATGTAAGCGACACAACTTTGCCAAAATTGCAGCCGAAGCGGAGGGAAAATGGCGGCAGAATTTCACGACAAATCGTTGCGATTGTATGCAGTGCGCATGCACAAATCAAGTCGAATACGCGACAATTTGAAACGAGATTTTTGAAAAATCTCGATCGAGACCTTTCAAACGAGAATTTTTACGACGAGATTTTAAACAATATCTCGTCATTTTGGCATTCTCGTAAACTGTCTTATTTAAATGTGATGCTGGTGAAACGTCCTTCCGGTTATTTGTTCGCGTTTAAATGACGCCCGACGAAATGACACGAAATAATGAATTTTTCTTTTTATAGGTTTGGTGCGGTTTGCCCAATTGTTTGGCCACTAAACCTTTGATCAAATGTGGAGACGATGAAATATGTCAACCGCTGTCTTCGGAACTTTGTATTTCGCCTCCGTGTCCACGTTGGGGCGAATGTCGGCCAGCAAGAAATGAGATAGGTGTCGCGAGTCGACTCGATTTTCCCGTCAAGGATTGCGTCCCGAATAGAGCCGCGGTGACGAGCCAGTGCGCTAAGATTACGCTTTTGTTCGATCGCACCAAACTGCCTAAAGTGAGAATTTTGAATAATTACATTTCTTTATGTAAATTTTAATTTTAATGCGATTAATTTGTTGTATTTGTAGGGAACTTCGGTGCAAAGTGTTTGTTCGCAATTGCGCTCGCTTTCGGTGCTGGATAAGCCGGAATTAGTGACGGATGTTTTTTATGTTCTTTGCGATGTGAAGAATGGTTTTGATGATACGTTGGAAGTGACTGTGGTAATTATTACTATTTGAATTTAAAATGAAATTTATTTTTATTTTTTTTATTTTTTATTTTTTTATTATTTATTTTAACATTGATTTATATTTTAGTCGACATCTGAAGCTCTTTCGAACGGTGTCAACGACGTTGCTCGAAGTTTGGCCGATTTTGTATCTAGAAAATTGTCGAATGTGACAACTTTAGCGGCTATAGTCGAAGTCAAATTGGAAACTGCCTTATTGACTAAACAACTTAAAAGTAATGAGAAAAATAGTTAATTAAATCTTTTTAGGCATAATCTTGAAATTTTATAGCAAATATTCGTATGTTTTCAAGTATTTGAATATTTTTTACACTTTTCTTGACAAATTTCAATTTTTTTTACACTTTTATGATAAATTTTCATATTTTTTACACTTTTATGATAAATTTTCATATTTTTTTTGCCAAATTTGAATATTTTTTACATTTTTGTTGCCAAATTTGAATATTTTTTACATTTTTGTTGCCAAATTTGAATATTTTTTACATTTTTGTTGCCAAATTTGAATATTTTTTACACTTTTGTTGACAAATTTGAATTTTTTTTAGACAAATTTGAATTTTTTTAGACAAATTTGAATTTTTTTAGACAAATTTGAATTTTTTTAGACAAATTGAATTTTTTTAGACAAATTTGAATTTTTTTAAACAAATTTGAATTTTTTTAGACAAATTTGAATTTTTTTAGACAAATTTGAATTTTTTTAGACAAATTTCAATATTTTTTACACTTTTGTGGACAAATTTCAATATTTTTTACACTTTTGTTGATAAATTTTCATATTTTTTACACTTTTGTTGATGAATTTTCATATTTTTACATTTATTTTTGCCAAATTTGAATATTTTTTACATTTTTGTTGCCAAATTTGAATATTTTTTACATTTTTGTTGCCAAATTTGAATATTTTCCACTTTTGCTGACAAATTTGAATATTTTTTAAATTGAATTTTTTTAGACAAATTTGAATTTTTTAGACCAATTTCAATATTTTTACACTTTTGTCGGACAAATTTCAATTATTTTTACTTTGTTGATGAATTTTCATATTTTTACATTTATTTTTGCCAAATTTGAATATTTTTTACATTTTTGTTGCCAAATTTGAATATTTTTTACATTTTTGTTGCCAAATTTGAATATTTTCCACTTTTGCTGACAAATTTTCATCCTCTTTACACTTTTGTTGCCAAATTTTTAATTTTCATATTTTTACTTTTACAAATTTTAATATTTTTTCAAAATTTTTAATAGACAACTCATCGATCGTTGCCCTGGTCTGCTCACCACTCGCCATCGCCATTCTCCTCGCCATGGTCCTTCTCCTCCTCTGGCACAACCGACGAAAACAAGCGAAATGCTCCTTCCTCGGCAACAGCCGCGACGCCGAACACGGCATAACGAACGAAGGCGCCGAAATCAAATCCAACAACAACCAAAACGAGGAAAACCTACGCCGATACTGCAACCCCCTCAACATGAAATCATGCACGATGGGCTCCAGCGAATCGACGGAAATGTTGGAAATCAGTTTCGACGACAAACCGACGGTGGAGAAAAACATCCCGAGTCGATTCTGCAAATCGCAGGCGCACGACGCGCACAAAAATGCAAATGTACTGCCACACAACGGACTTCCAAAGAAAAACTGCGACAAAGAAATGAACTTGAGCAAACAAAAAGTCAACCAGACTATTCAGAGGACAGACAATAAAGAAATGATCGTCTAGTTTTGAAAGAAAATGAAAAAAAAAAAAAATCAACTAATTAGAATACAAATTTTAAATTTTTGTGCCAATTTTAAAACGGCCTCCCTCCCATCGTAGGAACCAAACTTAATTTGTAAATAACGTTATTTATTAATTGATTTCACGCATTTCTCATTTTATATCTTTCATTTGTATATAATTTCTGTACATAAGTGTTTAGTTGTGTATGAATTTCTCCACTTTTTTTCTTTACTTGTATAATAAGATTTAATTTAATAATTTTTGATGTTTTTTACAGTCTGAGAAAAGTGCAATTTTTCTTCCATTTTTCTTTTTTTTTTTTTTTTTTTTTTTATTATTATTATTATTATTGTCGAATTGCTTAGATTAGATTCAATTTTTTAAAAATTTTACTTTAATAAGTGAAGCCCGGATAAATGCATAAATGCATGTGTTTTCATATTTTTTTTTGTACATATTTTGCTAAATTTGGCCAAAAATGCATATTTTCAATGCATAAACGTCATTTTATCAAATTTTTGTGATGGAATTTCATCAGATTTTACACTTTAGTAACGGTAAATTCGGATAAGTTTTGAGAATTCAACAAATTTCATCAAATTAACAATTTTTGTGATTAAAATTCACCAATTTCAAAAATTATCGATAAAGTGAAACTAAATTTTTAAAAAAAATTTGCATAAAATTTTATACCAATTTTATTAAAAAATTTTAAGATTTTGCATAAATATCCGGGGTCTATTTTATAAGGCTGTGATATATAAACAACAGTGCCTTGCCAATTATCTCATTTTCACAAAAGGAATTGGTATTATTACATTACTGTGCTTCCATCATTTTGCAGTGTTGGGACTTCCAACTTTATACAATATAAACACTGCAAAGTAGTGATAAATTTAAAAAATGAAAAAAATTCATCTCATTTTGTAAATTCAAACAATTTTTTTTGTTTTCTTTTTCTCATTCAAGGCTTTAAAAAATGTAATTTAAAGGGAAAATAATGATGGTGTCTTTTTTGTTTGTTTTGTTTTTAGAAAATTATGAAAATATGTACAACACTTTCCATTTAAAAAAGAATAAAAATGAAAATTAAATAAACAGAAAACACCAATAATTCAACTGAAACACCGATAATTCAACTGAAACACCGATAATTCAACTGAAACACCGATAATTCAACTGAAACACTGATAAATCAACTGAAACAGCGATAATGCAACTGAAACACGGATAATTCAACTGAAACACCGATAATTCATCTGAAACATCGATAATTTAACTGAAACAGCGATAATTCATCTGAAACATCGATAATTCAACTGAAACACCGATAATTCATCTGAAACATCGATAAATCAACTGAAACATTATAGCTGCGTTCAATTCATCTGGATTATATATAATCCTATTATACTGCTATTGCTAAATCCAAGATGGCTACCTGAATAAAAGGATTTCAATTCTCATAATCCACGCCGCACATGGATTATATAGAATTGAATTCTGTAGAATTGGATTATCAGTTGGATGACATAAAAAGCGTCAATTTTCCAGTTTAAATAATTGAATTGGATAATGACAGATGAATTGAACTCAACTAATCAATTATTTAATTAATAATTTTCTCTTTATTCTGCAGAAACCACATAACAGCAAACAAGAAACCCGACGGACTTTGAACTTCATCCTGATCCAGATATTCCAGCACTTGCGCAATGCTCATCTCAACAACTTCGATTAATTCGCCTTCGGATTCCAATCCCCCTCCTTTCGCCACCTTCATATCATCATCAACTTGCGCATAAAACATTGTAAGACTTTCGCCGCTGACACCAACACCGGATCTACAATCAATCAATCAATCGATTACATTTTTAGCATCAACACAGTTCAATTCAACTATTAATGTACCTATAAGTTTTAACTCGTTGTAAATTTTCAATCGGAACTTTATATCCACATTCTTCCAAAACCTCCTCCTGCGCAATTTCTTCGAGGGATTTCGCCTTATCCACAACCCCAGCGCATAATTCTAAGGTAAGTCCTAATTTTCCAGGATATTTGTCCGTGTCTATTTTGTCCGAATGTCTTTCGTCCGGTGGAATTGAACCGTAATAAACAGCTGAAGATAAAAATTAAAATTTATTACCAGAAAATTAATACCGTAAAACCTGATAGAACGTCAAAAAACTTGTAATTCTTAATACGTGCCATTACTTTGAGATAAAATAACGCTTTGCTAATTACGCGGTATTCCCTCGGAAACAACGGCATGCCAGATAATAGCGAGTCTGACCAGGGTGCCGGACAAAGTGAGTATTACGTTTTACGGCACCGATTCTTATTTTACGCCAGTGCCGGAAAACTGATCAGTTGTCTACTTGTCAAAAACTGGTCAGATTCTCCTTTACCGGCATGCCGTTCGTTGTTTCTGAAGGAATACGGTACAGACACATCAGATAAAGTTACAGGAGGCCTTTCGTTGCATTTCTGCAAACGGAGAAAAAAACACCGGAAACACCACTGGCATACTGTGTCCAACAGGCAGGAAAAGGCCACCTAAAGTAAAGCGTGTGGTTTTGAGAAGATGCGTTTGCATGGCCGTTGCATTGCTGATCTGACCACTTTGATGGACGGTTTTTACTTGGCGGCCTCTGCAGTTGTGCTGCTTTTTGACGATCAGCTATACTGATAAAACGTAATTTCTAATACAGAACTTGAAGCAGTAGTTCCCATTAGCAAATAAAGTTTTCTACTGATGAAAGTTGAATTTTTGCATATACAAACTCTTGCGTTCTATCCTGTTTAAAACGAACCTGGTCGAAATTGCCTTACAAAAACGAGTGTTTTTCTTGTCACATTGTAGATGATAATGCATACACTGATAAATAAACAATTAATTATTATGTCGTTGTTGTTTTATATATTTATAAACCTTTGATGGACTCCAACTAGATCCCAGGTTTTATCGACGCCATCCTTGAAATGAAAAAAAAAATTGTTTTATTTAATTATTTATTTATTGGCGATGGTATTTATTACTTGCGTGTAGAACATTCGAAATGGTTGCACATATTTTGATTCAGTATATGTGCTGAAAGTCACGTTATTAATTTTATCCATCTCACTATCTCAAGACAGTAGGAAACACCATAACGGAACCTACTTTCATATACTGTCGCTAGGACAAAATACGTGATTTAATCAATATTTAATAATAATATTTAAAAGTGTTTTTAAAAAATTTTACTCCATTATTTATTTAAAAACACCATTTGTTTATTATCCGTATAGATTTACATTTACCGTGGAATTTATTATTTATTGACAGCAACATGGCGACATCTGTGGTCCGCGCTTAGTACCTTTATGCCGGTTAGGTTTTGCCGGTCAATCAGCCGACCAAAATGCCGACGGAGGTTTTAATCAGGGATGATTATCACCAGTCAGTAGGCTAATGAAGCGACCAAAAACCGGTAGTCCGGTATTAAGGCACATGAAAATTAGAATATTGGTAAGTCGAATTAATCTTTTATTTTTAAAGTGCATAGAAATGTTACAGATACAGATATGTCAGTAAACTTCATGATAATCCGGGCTACCAGTAGTGTCTGCTTTCTTGGAACAAGAAACGCATTTATCTTGTTTTACTTCCTCGGCAAGGTTAACGGGTTGCAATTTCGCTTCATTTTCAACTTTTCCTTCTGCTGTTGGTCGAGCACGGCAGCAGACTCGTGGTTTACTAAACAAATTGACAGGACTGAAATGGATAAGTTTAGGTTATCTTACGGACCAACCGAGCGATAACCAACTTAAATACTTTTTTAAACATGTGAATAACTAAATAATGTTGAAAAATTAGCATATTAATTAAATGTTTAATTAGAATAAAAATTTAAATCATTGGAAGATATACATTCTAGGTTTACAAGATTTACATTCTTCAATGCAACATTAGCCGGAAATAAGAAAAAGATAGTTTTCCAGTACTATGTTGAAAGTCGGCACATCAAAAACCAGATTTAATTTTTTTTCTTCAAATTTCTTCTGAATAAGCCTTTTCACCTATCGCCAGAGGGCGCGACCAAGCGCGCTCTGCGCATGCGCAGTTATGTCGGTGGTTGGCAAAAGTCAAAAATTTCAATGGGATTTTTGTCATTTTCACATTTTTTGTCAGATTTT
>JH432215.1:1359-13353 GCA_000239455.1 Strigamia maritima
ATTAAAGGCGGATTTGTGGTGCCATGTGAGAGCCCATACAGAAATCCAACTGTAATTGTCTCCAAAAAAGGCGGAACTTACAGATTATGCATCGATTTCAGGTGGCTAAATAAGCAAACTATTAAAGATGTATACACTATGCCAACAATATCGATGATATTAGGTTTTCTTGGGGGTAGCTATTTCTTTACAAGTCTAGACTTAACAAAGGGTTATCACCAAATCAAATTAAGCGAAGAGGATCAAAATAAAACTGCTTTCTCAACACCTGAAGGAACATTCAAATATACAAGAAATCTTTTGGATTGTGCAATGCACCATCCGCATTTCAGAGAATGATGGACCAAATCTTGGGTGACATTAAAGGCAAATTTGCCCTGGCTTACCTCGACGACGTCATTATCTTTAGTAAAATGTTCGATGAACATTTGCTACAAATTGCAGAAATTTTGGATAGATTAGATGCAAAAAATCTAAAAGCAAGCCCAACAAAATCATTCTTTTGTGCGGAACAACTTGATTTTTTAGGCTTTACGGTGTCTGCTGGCAAATATACTGCTAATTACACCAAAATCCAAGCAATATTGGATTACCCTGCTCCTAAAACTTTGAAACAACTTCAGCGTTTTATTGGAATGGTTGGATTCTATGCACCTTTAATTAAAGACTTGAATTCAATACAAAAACCTTTCTTTGTGCAACATAAGAAAGAAAAGTGGAATAATTTCACTTGGACCAGAATGTCAAAAAGCCTTTGAGATTCTGAAAGATCTACTCACTGGAGATATCGTGCTACCTTTGCCCGATTTTGCAACTCCTTTCACCATTCACACGGATGCAAGTGCTGCCGGTCTCGGTGCAGTACTCATGCAAGTAGATCCCAAAGATAACTTTTTACGCCCTGTAGCATACGCAAACCGTACACTGCAAGACGCAAAAGCAAATTACAGTGCTTCAGAACGGGAGTGCTTAGGAGTAATATGGGGTGTCGAGAAATTCAGACCCTATATTGAATACTCCAAATACACGGTTGAGACTGATCATTTGGCCCTCAAATGGTTAATGAACTGTGAACAACCTGCAGGTAGATTGGCACGTTGGGCCATGAAGCTTCAACAGGAAAATATAGACATTGTCTATAGGAGAGGCAAAACCAATGTAGTTGCTGATGCTCTCTCCAGACTTGGCATGGAAAGTGATGAAATCACAATCCACGACCAAGATGCAGAGTATGAAAGATCCCAATTATACTCATTATTTTATTGACTGATTCTTATCATTGGAATATTTCAATGGAAGAGTTTGAGCAAGCTCAAAGAGACGATGAAAACCTCTCTAAGATTATGAACTGGTTGCAAACAGACCCAGAGGACGACACTTCCTGGCCTGATGTACCAATGGAATACACAAAACTCAAAACAGAGTTTACTCTAAACAGAGATGGTGTGTTATTCATTTTTGCCTCCTTCAAATCAGATATTTATCTGGAAGATGTGGACAATTCAGCTAGACTCAAAATTGTGGTTCCAAAATCTTTACAAGATAAATGCTTAGCACTGGTCCATGACTATTCCAGTAGTGGACATGGTGGCGGTGACGTCACGTTCGAAAGACTTAGATGCTCTTTCTTTTGGGTCAATTGCAGACAAGACACTGTCAAATATGTCGCAAAATGCGACAGATGCCAGTGCTGCAAACCCATTCAGAGGAAACCAAAGGGTTTACTCCAACCAATCTCAGCCCAGATTGGCAGATTCGAAAGAAGTGGCCTAGATCTGATGGGACCTAAACCAATGACGACCAATAGAAATAAATTTATTTTAGTCATTGTAGATTATGCAATTGGATGGGTTGAAGTGGTTCCGTTAAGGAATGCTAAAATCCTGACTCTGGTTCCCCACATTATGAGATTTTTTCAAACCTATGGTGTTCCACGTTATATTGTATCAGATAATGGCAAACAATTTGTTTCCAATGTATACAATGCGCTATGTGAGAATGCTGGAATAATCCCAAATCGCACTTCTCCTTACCATCCTCAGACTAATTATACTGAAAGGATTAACAGAAACATTAAAATAATGCTTCAAATTTTCACTTCTGAACATAAACACTGGGACAGAGTGATTGGAAACACAAATTTCGCACTCCGTACTGTCCCATCTGCTACCACAGGTATAACACCTGCAATGGCGACATTTCTTAAAGAATTTTGACCATTTTGGGACAACAGAGACGTTGCTTATGACGCCCCTTTTAACCCAGAACGACTGCATGACGCACTAAGAATGCTCATGAGTCGGATGGCCTCTCTTTTAAAAACTGCAATTAGTAATAAAGAAAAAGCCCAAATAAAACAAAAGACTAATTATGACAAACATAGGTCAGACATTCAATTTGAACTAAATGACTTAGTCCTAATTAAAACTCATGCATTGTCCAAAGCGGCAATCAGATATTCTCAATCACTAGAAGACAGATACAAAGGTCCCTATGTGATTATTAAGAAAATTAGCAGCAATGCTTATGAAATTGCAAAGCCTATCACTTTACAAAGTAAGGGACTGTTAATGTTTCAGAAATGAGATTTTACATTCCCAGTGATAAGCCAGCTGGCTGGCCTATTGCCAATATCGATGATGACAACGAGGAAAACCTCGCTGCACCATCACAACCTATAATTATTGCTAGTAGCGACAAAAAGTCTGCCACACCGCAACACACAGATGACAACAAGGACACAGTCCCTGTTCAATCATCCACCAAAAGTGGAAACTCACTAAAAACAGTGGCTAATGATAAAAGTAATAAAAATATTGCCCCATTACCTAAAAAACGTGGCAGACCACCTAAAACTGTTTCGAAACCCAATAATGACAGTGTAATTCCTGTCTTGTTGCCAAAGAGACAGATAAAGCCCCCAAATAAATTAAACCTTTAATGAACTTTGGAAAAATAATTATATAAAAGTAATTTTATTTGAAAAATAAAATGAAAAATACAAAGATTTCATAAATAATTGCGATAAATATGTCAAACTATTGTGGAATCCATTGGACTGTAAATAAAAGTGATCATTTCGGCCAAAACATTGCAAAAACGTCGTTCCGACGTTACGCTCAAAGCAACCATTCGCAGAAATCCAATCAAAAGACTGGATTCGACGACAACGTACAACGTACACATACGTGACGTTTTAACACGCCTATATAAAGCGCGCTGATCACATTCAATTCATTAAATCATTTAGATTCCAGTATCAACACTTTTAGATCTCTTGCAGACCGATTTAAGTATTAAAGACTTCCAACTTTCAAACCAACTTATGATGGCTGACAGCGAAGCAAACCTAATTAACTGCCCTGTGTGTGGTGGTTTGGGACAAGGTGTGAATGTTCACACCGGGTACCGATCAACCTGTCGAATTGCCTTGGGGATGGCAAAGTCAATCAATTGTTGCCTTTGTCCAGACAATTCAGAATGTTTGGCGCCAGCGTCAACGAACCAAGGAAGACGCTAAAACGCATCGACGAGCTTTACCATGACAATCGAGATTGTCGGGCAAAAAAGATTAGAAAATTGCTCGAAGATTCTTCTGCGCCAGAAGCGCGGGGTCACATGTTGGCTTCCCTGCCAATGCCCTCGCTTGCACCATTTCGAGATCCAAGAAGGAAATCGATGATCAAACCAGCGAATAATTCGACTACTGTAAATGTTTCGGCCAATAAGGCCCAACGCACAAACACTTTGGAACAGTATTCTGCCCAAAAAGTACCATTGGACGAAGAGGAGGTGAAGCGCCGAATGGCTGCCCACCCCAATCTGTCCGAAAAAGCAATCCATGTGCAATTACACAGGGATAATAAAAACGCAATAAACGCAGCAAGAATTGCGAAAAAATACCCAGAAGGTAAAAAAGTCGCCGAACTAATCGAGAAGATTGAAAAGGCAAAGATGACAGATGCCACCAAAATTACAGAATCTCAAACTGAGATTCAAGCCAAATTGAAACGAGATCATGATCTCAAAACCTTGATCGCGTCATCTACAAGCCAAAAATTGGCGGATGAACACATCAAAAAATGGAAGCAAAAGAGAAGGTCGAACAGCAATCTGCTGTCGTCCCACTTGCTTCACTGCAGGACATGTGCCTCAGCGCCGTGTTTCCTGACTTGTCTGCCGCCACATCAACTGATGGGCCGGACAAACCAAAGCTTTGGTACGATCAAGCCATACAAGAAGAAATGGTGGGTCTCGTCTCGAATATCGTGATCCCGATGGAGGTTGAAGTCGAAACATCGACCCAATCACCTCCAAAACCAGTAACTGTCGATCTAGAGATCCCAGTTACACCCGGTAAGTCCGTTAGATAAGACCGAAGCCAGTTGTTCCTAAAAAGACAAAAAGAGGTTTGGCAGCACTTCAAAAAGTGGTGTCCAAACCAAAGCCCAAATGATGGGTTGCATTACTAATTGTTGAATTTTTGTTT
Organism: Strigamia maritima; assembly: GCA_000239455.1. Classification (NCBI taxonomy): domain Eukaryota; kingdom Metazoa; phylum Arthropoda; class Chilopoda; order Geophilomorpha; family Linotaeniidae; genus Strigamia; species Strigamia maritima. The sequence continues at coordinate 5,849 of JH432215.1, forward strand.
TTATTTCTTAAAAAAAAAAAAAAACAGGGTTGGCCGACCGAATTCGAATTAAGGATCCACAGAAAAATCACCATCAAATTAAAAATTAAAATTTCAAACAAATAGTAGTAGTATTAAGGGCTACACAGCCCACAGTCACAGTTAAATTAAAAAAACCTTTTAGAGTTAAAATAAATTTTATTCATACAAACACAACATTGTAAAACTTTTGAAAAATATTTTATTAGGAGCTACGTCTCGGGGTAAGTGCCACCTCTCTTGTTGCTCGTTTTGTTTTTACCACTGGTGTGTTGTGTTTTTGTTTTTAAAGGAGACTAGCTCCTCATATTGGATGTTGCAGCGCTGTTTCTCCCGTTGTCCGTGCTCTGGGTTCTGCCGACATCGACCCAACTTCTTCGGAGGGGGGGAGATGTGACCGTGTCACGATCTAGGCGCACGGCAACGGCCCGCGTCATGTCCCCCTAGTGGACGGTGCGGACATGACCACTTCCGGTCAAGACAGGAAGTCAGGGAAGGCAGGTAGAGGCAGAGCGGATCCAGGGACAGCAGTTGTTCGAGAGCCAGCAACCAGTGCAGACATGCTTGGCCAAGCTCCTCCAACTTCCTGGTTTCTGCTATGAAGCCCGTGATCCCAGTTCTCTGGGCCCCGCCTCCATGAGCGAGAACAGTGGCTGCAAGTCCATAACAAAAGGTTGCAGCATGGTTGAGAATACGCGGTCCTTGGTTCAACCGTCATGGCCTGCGGGTCGGGTTTGACTACCACATACCGGTGGTACAGACATATGAGTAGCAGGTGGAGGCTGACGCTGACCCCTAGACAACTGTAATAAAGGCCAAACACCCAAATACAGTGTCGTCTCTGCTATTTCACATGACGAAGGCGTCCGGCGCAGTCCTCTTATTCCCCCAAGTAGGGACTGTGCAAACCGCCCCAGTCACAGGATCAAGACAGTAAAACTATGAAAACACGTGGATTTTCTTGCTAAGAAAACCCCCACTTATCCCAGGGATAAGAACCAGTAAAAAAAATACATAAACACACTTGCAAACACTGAATTGGAAAGAGTAAAGTAAATAATCAAACAAACACGGAATTTTATCAAATCATAACATTTATTATAGATCATTGCAAATTACAATGATCCGAGCTCAACCAGGTAAACAATAAGACATAACAGCGACAAAATATACTTAAAACTACATTGAAGATTATGTATTAATCTAAAAAGACCCAGGAAACGGGCAAAAACTATCGAAACTTTATAACTATTGGACAGAGGCTGATTTAAAACTAACAATAATGCAATTTTACAATAATATTACGAATCTTCTGTTGTTTTCTGGCGCTATTTGGTTCCTAATCGGGGTAATGCACTATCGAATCCTGCGAATATCGGCGTTCATCGGTCGGATGATCGTCACAAATTAGCGATACCACGTGGTATCGGCTTACACCTGTGTTTCGAGTGTTGCGGTGAAAACTCACTCTTCTATTTCTATTATTACATTCACATGAATATAATAATTGTAAGCATTTAAGTAAATGTACAACTATCGATAAGAAACTAAAACAAAAGTAAAGATTAGCGGGAAGAAGTCGGTTATAGAATTCAAAAGGAATTCCTCGGCCGTCATGATTGAGTCGGGCGCGCCGCATCAAACCGAATGCGTTGTTCTCAACCGGTGCCGAAGCATGTGACAGTTAGCGCCCATTCCTGATACAGGTAGCGGTTGCTGCTCGGTCCGAGCGGACTCGATACAATCAAGTTTTGTCCATAAGACTGGCCTACATGCAAAAGCACAAGTATATTCTCGGTACATTTACCTTCGGGTTTTTCACGCCCGGCGACTACGGACTTTACGGCACTATACCTACTTTAATTTGGTGTGACAGCCTGGTGTGACTTTTATTTTAGTTTCTTATCGATAGTTGTACATTTACTTAAATGCTTACAATTATTATATTCATGCGAATGTAATAATTGAAATAGAAAAGAGTGAGTTTTCACTGCAACGCTCGAAATACAGGTGTAAGTCGATACCACGTGGTATCGCTAATTTGTGACGATCATCCGACCGATGAACGCCGATATTTGCAGGATTCGATAGTGCATTACCCTGATTAGGAACCAAAGAGCGCCAGGAAACAACAGAAGATTCGTAATATTGTTTTATAAATTGTATTGTTATTAGTTTATCAAGCCTCTGTCTGATAGTTAAAGTTTCGATAATGTTTTGCCAAGTTTCCTGATTAAATTAGATTAATTGATAGTCTCAATATGTTTTAAGTATTTTATTGCCTCTGTTGTTGATATTTCGATCTAGTCGACCTCGGATCATTGTAATTTGCAATGATTCGTAATAAATGTTATGATTTGATAAAATTCCTTGTTTGTTTGATTATTTACTCTACTTTAATCCAATCTCAGTGTTTGCAAGTGTGTTTAGATATTTTTACTGGTTCTTATCCTTGAGATAAGTGGAGTTTTCTTAGCAAGAAAATCCACGTGTCCTTATGGTTTATTGACTCGACCCATCGTAAAGTGTAATTAGCACTTTGGTTAAAGTCAGATCGTTACACTTTTTGTTCAAATAAAGACGTGTTTGAGTTTATACTCGTGTTTCATCGTCATTTTATTCCAAAAAATGGTCAAATTTCAAATATAATTCGTCCGTTAACCCGCGATGGGTTCCAAGACGATGATTTGTAGTTGGATCGAAAGGGTTACGTTCGGCAAATGTTTTCGGTCTGTTTACATCATAAATCGAATCGATTCATGGTAATTTGTACGTGTTACGGCTGAATCTTTCAATAAAAATTTATTTTTGAATCCTGTCGCAGTACGCAAATAAGAAAACCACTGTTTAAACCGATTTTTCCTGTTTTTTTTGTAAAAATAGTTTTATTTTTCGCCAGTATGAATGCAATTTATGACCTCGCACCGCCGCACGTACTTTTTTCTCGGAAAACGTTTTTAGTCGCAAAAAGCAAGAAGGGAAGGAAAAAAAAAACTTTACTCGTGAAAAAAGAATTTTATTTGCAAAAAATAAAAACAATTCGTATTTTTATTTATTAAAAAATCTTCACAAAAACGTTTATGTCGTCCGAATTTCGTCCGATATAGATGTCGTAGAGACAGACAAATTACGAATCATCAGAGTTTGAGGTTCGTTTGGTCGAAAAGTAGAGAAAAATAAAAATATTTTAACTCTTTTCCCGAAGGTTCAGTTTCCCTTTAATAAAGTGAAAACTGAGAATTGCCGAAAATCTCAAAATAAGTAGATTTGATATGTAGGAATTGTCTAAAATCAAGGAAAATGTATTTCGATTAATCCAGAAGATTAAAAAAAATTTTGGGTGCTTTATTACAAGAATTTTTTGTGTTTGCATCGCTGAATTTTTTGGAGAGTTCTTTCTCACTTCTGTATCTGGCCAAAATAAATTTGGACCATTAAAAGTGTTGTTGTGAAAGGACTATGTACACATCTACACCAATGTTCTTAAAAAGGGGTTTTTTGTGTGCTGATTTTTCCAAATAAGGCAATAAAAATCTGCTAAAAAGTACCATGGTTCTACTCTATTTTCTATGTCATTGCGCACTCAAAAACGGTAACAAAAAATTGTGCCCACCTATCTTTCACTAGATTTGCCAATCTACTTAAGGAGTCAACACTCCTGTCCGTTTCAGCCACAAACACTAGTTACTCGAACACCACCAACAATCTTACTAAAGCCGGTCTTCTGCCTAAGGCGGACTCGGGGTTTCACCCGCTTCCATTTGCCAAAGGAATTGCAGTCGATTTGGGATCATTGGCGAAGACCTCCCTCTGTCTACACCTACAATGGTATTTTTCTCATCGCAATGGGTACTGAAAAACCAACAAAAGCCGGTCAAGTACCTGCAGAGGCAGCCATGAAGACTTTACATGTCTCCCCTGCAAGATTCGCAGTCGAATTCGATTCTCCAGCGCCTCTTGCCCTACTCACTGCAAAAAATACCACTATCACCATTATGGTGGGGAAAATAACTTCATGCACACAGCCATCTTGCACATAGCCATCTTGCACACAGCCATCGAAACACCAGAAGAAGGAAAGTAAAGTCACCTCAGCCCAGGCGTGACCACTGGACTAGGCAATGTCGTAACCAGGATATCTCACTCACCACAATTACGCGGAATTTGGGCACGTCACTAAAAGCATCCCCACGCAATTAGTCGCCCATCCAATCGATTGATTTCTCATTTTTGGTCAACAGAGACAAACTTTACCAAAAGACAGTAGTGTACGGCTACCATCTCTCCATTTGCTCATGCTTTCCTCAAATAATCGAACAATCAACAGGATTCCTCCCTGTCTGAGGGAATCTAAGAACGTTGGCTCGGCACAATTCACAGAATATCGCCTGCAAATCACTGATTTAAAGTTTTACACTAAAAATGAGACAAAATGCAAAACAGTTCCACTCTTTACAACTGCTGCACGGCTCTCATTCTCCCCATGTTCTGGCGTGTGCTACGTGCCCACTACAGACATCCTATGTTCCTCATTGAAATACACACAAATGCCTGCTTGACCAGACCAATAAATCTGCCACCTTTGCTCTACAGATTTTGCTACAGAGATGGCGCCCTTCCCACGTTGCGAACGTTATCACCTTCGATTCCCGGTGGCCAGCCAACTTCTCACAAACTCAGACCAGGTTAATTACTCCTGTTGCCTGCTTTTGCAGTTTGTTTCTGCCTTTGGTTGGGCGAAACTAGGCTGGTGTTCCAACGTTTAGGATGCTCTACCGACGATCCTTACTGCCCAACAACAGCAATTTGTCCTCGACAATGCCATTATAGCAGAGTGTCGTGCAACAGTGCGACAATGTGATGGGTTTTTCTCAAAACACATCTAAATGGGTCGTGCGACAAAGTTACGGCTCCTCCGTCACAAAACGCACCATTATCACCCTGTTACACGGTTCTTAGGACACAAAAACACATTTGCACTGAAACTGATGATGCCCTATCCAGTTTTCACATGCAAATCGAGAATTGTGTCCAGTTGGTCGGTAGATTTGACCACTTTTGACGCGAAAATCGAAGGAAAAAAAAATTCGAAATTTTTGCCAAAAAGTCCATAATGAATTCATATTTTAATAATATATTACCAAAATAATCCAACACTAGCAATCACAAAGCAGTCGCATGTTTCTTTGTCGTAACAAGTGACATTTTTGCAAAATAGGCCTAAATCCACCACGTGGATTTTTCGGACCATCGTGCAAAAAAAAATTCAAATCTCAGATTTGGATCCAGGACGGGCCCACAATTGTGACTGGGCGGTGTGCACAGCCCCTACTTGGGGGAATAAGAGGACTGCACTGGACGTCTTCGTCATGTGAAGTAGCAGAGATGACGCTGTATTTAGGTGTTTGGCCTTTATTAGTGTCTAGGAGTCAGCGCCAGCCTCCACCTGCTACTCATATGTCTGTACCATCGGTATGTGCTAATCAAACCCGACCCGCGGGCCATGACGGTTGAACCAAGGACCGCGTGGTCGAAATATCTTAACCATGCTGCAACCCATTGTTATGGACTTGCAGCCACTGTTCTCGCTCATGGAGGCGGGGCCCAGAGAACTGGGAACCCGGGCTTCATAGTGGAAACCAGGGAGTTGCAGGAACTTGGCCAATGCATGACTGCACTGGTTGCTGGCTCTGTAACAACTGCTGTCCCTGGATTCGCTCTGCCTCTACCTGCCTTCCCTGACTTCCTGCCTTGACCGGAAGTGGTCATGTACGCACCGTCCACTAGGGGGACATGACGCGGGCCGTTGCCGTGCGCCTAGGTCGTGACACGGTCACAACTCAGTACAAGAAACAACGGGTTATACATCATTTTTTATACAACGATGTCAGGAGGCAGATCTGAATGTCGATGTAAATTTAGGATTACCTGGAAATCAGTTAACAACTAGAACTATACAATATGTCAAACAGGCAAGAAAATTGGTTAATCAAAACCTAGAGAAAAAGTCAGAAAAAAGCAAGAGAAGATTCGATAAAACAGACAGCAAATAGATTTTTCCCTGGAGACTTGGTTTATTTACGAAAACCAAATAGAAAAGTAGGACTAAGTGAAAAACTTCTACCGCAATACTCAGGTCCTCAGCACGAAAAAATTACCAAATTACAAACCATTCAAGAAAGAAAATGGATATCGTTAACGTAGAACGATTGAAGAAATTTAATAAGCAAGTGGATGAACCAATAGATGATATAGAAACGCCACAAGTAGAATTTGCACCTGAAATTGAAATTATAGATGAAAAAGGTGATAAAAAACTCGAGACATTGCGAGAAGAAGATGAAAATGAAGATCGTAAAGAAATAACAGAAAAATTTATTGATGATAATGACTAAATATCGTTAAAACCTTTATTTGAACAAGAAAAATTAAAGAAAAAGAGAAATTAAAGGAAAAAGAAAGAATTGTGACAGTGTGGAATCGGGGTCGATATTGTTATAATGTCGGCCGATCCAACAATGCATAAACACGACAAAACCACAAAAAATTGCCGAGAATAAATTATGCAAATATAGTTTTAATTTATTCATTGAATTTATTTACACTTACAATTATTTAAATACTAAGATATTGTGACCGTAGGTCACTGCCACACTCGGCACCAGATGTCCCCACTGCTGGTTGGGCAACGGTCAAGGGCCAATCACGGTTGACCTGCGACCAGCGTCCACCAGGGGACAAAGGTATATAACAGGCTGCGGAGCCAGTGGCCAGCAAGTAGTTGGACAACCAGCAAGCTGAGCACAATGTTCAGCTCTGGCTCCCTCTGCCCACTGTACCATCCAATGAAGCCTCATTGAAATGGAACTTGATTGGCTGTAGGTAAACTACAGCATGGTATTGGAGATTCGACCTCGCTGCCCAGGGCGATTGTCCTGGTCAACGGGCCGGTCTCAGATAGGCGAATGGTGGTACCGTGACATGGGAATGCAGGGTAGCGATGCCGACCCCTAGACAACTAATAAAAGGCCTAAAACCCAATTAATACGGTGTCGTCTCTGTCTTCTCATCGTGACTTGGATGTCCGGTGCTCTGCTATCATCCCCATGATAGGATTGCATGACCCCAATGATCACAATTGTGGGCCCATCCTGGATATTAAACCGGAATAAAAATTTTGTTTTCTTCTTGCAGCAAAGCAACAAGTAACAAAAAATTCAATTTTTTTCTTTCCGGTCAAATGACCAGAGAGCTTTTGTGGTTTTGTAGTTTAGTTGCCCAAACAGGACTGACTATGGGAAGTCAGGGGATTGTTTAGCAACTTTACTATCGGATTGGCAGATTAAAATTCTGTAAAAACCTGTCTGAGAACGCGCTTGACCGCGCGTCGAACACGTGTTCTGACGGACCACGTGATTACCGACCACGTGTTGTTTCCTTCACCTCTTAGGTACTAGCAGCTGGGTTATGTGCTGCTATACACTAAT
>JH432215.1:14002-73623 GCA_000239455.1 Strigamia maritima
AAACAGCAGAACAGAAATTGTAACACACAAGACAGTGGCATTTAATGAAGTTTCGTCACAATTTAAAGAAAGCCGAACTTAAAACTGAAAAAATACCTGATTATAGACATGCAGACATTGACATTACCAAATCAACTCACATGACAGTTTTTCAAATGGAAACAGCAATGAAAGAGGATGACTTTATTGCAGAACGACTGCCAAGACAAATTACAGCCAAGAGAACTGTTTCGGAAATAGAGACAATGGAAGCTTCCGAAGTTGTAACTGGTCTAGTTTCGGGGGTGGTTGACGAAAGAGAAGTCATAACGGATCAAGCAGCTAGTGTATTAGTTTCAGAGGTAAAACGCAAAATTAAGGAGAAGCCACGTAAGGTTAAAGACGAGGAAGAGATCATAGAAGAAGAAATTCGAGTTAAGAAAGATGAAAAAGAAAGAAAGCCACGTAAGGTTAAAGACGAGGAAGAGATCATAGAAGAAGAAATTCGAGTTAAGAAAGAACTGTATTTACTGGAAAAAGAAAAAAGAAGAAAGCCAGTTAAGGTTAAAGATGAGGAAGAGATCGTAGAGGAAGAAATTCAGGTTCAGAAGGATGTGTATTTACTCGAAAAGGAAAGAAAGAAACTTATAGTTTTGAGAGCTCAAGAGAAGAAGATAGTTGACGAAGATGGTTTACAATTTAAAGTGGATGATTTTGTTAAACAGATTTTGCCAACACGGGAAGAGCTTAGAAGTAAGTTAATTATGCGAGAAAATTTAATTGTGAGCGAAATATCAATTTCCCATAAAGAAGAAGATTTAATACCACAAGATATTCCAAAATCTCGTAAAGCTCAGTCCAGCTTCTCACTTTCAGATCATCTTGATGTTTATGAATTAGAGTTAGGACAAAAAGAAAGAGCTTTTGAAAAAGGTAAAGCAGCAGTCGGATTTCAAGCACAAAAAGTTTTAGGTGAAATGGAAGCACTCGAGGTATCTGAAATTGTAACAGGTATAACATCAGGAAAAGTAGAAGACATAATAAAACCAAAAATGGACCAAGTAAAAGAAAAACTAATTTTGTCGGAAGCTGTAAGTGTGGGTCAGAGTGAATCGATAATTAAGGAAGGTAGTTATGAAGCTGGCAGATTACCTGAAAGGAACCAAGCTGAAAGGAAAATGTCCCCATTGCGGCACTTGTCAGTTCTTCAAGTGCAATCAGAACTCAAGGAAGAAGAATACTCACCTGGTGTTGTGCCAAGAGGGAAAACAGCTGCTGCAACGATTGATTCCAACGAAGCATTGACAATTGAAGAAGTTCCTGTTGATTTTAAAGAAGGCGAATACAAGAGACCTATTTCACCTGAGAAAGGCGAGGCACTCAGCTCTTTGATTCCTTTCAAGTCCCTTTCTGTTGATCAAGTTTCTTCGGAATTGAAAGAACATGAACTGAAAATAAAGAAATTTCCAGATGCGAGCTTTGCAGCACCAGCGTTAACATCATCTGAATCATTTGGAGTTTTTCAAATGCAGACAGCCATTAAAGAAGATATTTTTATTCCTGGAAAATTACCTGAAGAAATAACAGCAAAAATGTCAATACCAGAAACTGAAGCAATGGTTGTGTGTGAAGTAATAACCGGACAATCTTCTGGCGAGATGAAAGACATTTTGAAACCAAAAGATGATCAAGCATTTGGTGCAATTATACCACATGAGACTGTAACAATTGATGAAGTCAGTTTTTTGGGAATAAAAGAAGGCGAATATGTTAAAGAAAAATTACCAAAATCCACACGTGCACCATATTCCGTTATCACTCGAAATGAAGTTGAAGTTTTCCAAATCAATGTCGGAGAAGGTGAAGATGTATTTGTACCTGGTAAGTTGCCAGATACGAAGACTGCTTTAGCAATTCTGTCTTCTCAAGAGGCCCTTCTGGTAAGTATTGATACAGGTGACTTGAAAGAAGAATCCATGCCATCACCAGAGTTGCCAAAAATTGTAGATGCAAAATCATCATTGTCAACTTCAGAATCGATATCTGTGGCTGAAGTATCTCCTGAAAGCAAAACTGAAGAGTTAACGATTGAAACATCACCAGAAGCCAGAAATGCAGTTAGTTCCATGTCATCAAAAGAACATGTGACTGTGTACGAGTTGTTACTGGCTGCTCAAACTGATTCATTAACGCCACACAAATCACCCAAGTTGATTAGGGCAAACATGAAACTACCAGAAACAGAAGCAGTTGAAATGTCAGAAGTTGTAATTGGTGTAACTCCTGGTCTCTTCAAACGAAAACTAAAGCCAAAGTCAGATCAAGCATTTGGTGTTGTCTCTCAACAACAAGGACTTACAATTGAAGAAACTGAAACTACTGAAAAAGAAGGAGTTTACAACCCCAAAGAAATGCCTAAAGGTTATCTTGCTGAATCCAGTTATAGAACAGAGGAACATGTGACAGTTACTGAAGTAGAAACTGGTCTAAAGGAAATTGATTATACACCTGTACAAATTCCTGAAAGTCAACAACCGGAAGAATGGATGTTAGGATATGGTACAATACAGATGATGATTGTACAACCTCACGAGAAAGAAGGTGAATTTGTGAAACCAGTTTTACCTCAGTCTGAAGAAGTAGAAGGCAGACTTTCACCGCAAGAACCAATTCAAGCTTGGGAAATTATGGAACAGCTAAAGGCGGAGGAATTAATTCATGAAGAATTACCTGCATCAACATCAGCTGAACTGTCTATGGCGTCACTTCAGCCTCTAGGTGTATTTGAAATGGAATTAGCACAACATGAAGAAGAATTTGTACCTGGCAAGTTACCTCGTGAATTATTCTTGAGGTCAAACATCCCAGAAGTTGAAGCCATGGAAATAGAAGAAGTAATTGTTGGTTTGACATCAGGTGAAGTGAAGAGGCCAGTGGTTAAAGCAGACCAAGCTGATACAGCCATGATTCCGCATGAAACATTATCTATAAGAGAAATAAATGTTGGTTTAGTTGAGCAGGAATATGTTTTAGATGAAAAACCCAAGACATCAAGGGCTGGTTTTGCAATATCAACTCGTGAACATCTTCAGGTTCACTCTGTACAAGCTGAAGAGGAAGAGGAAATATACAGAACTGAAAAGCTGCCACAATTACGAACAGCTCACTCAATATTGTCTTATAAAGAAGCTATAGAAGTTATGGAAACTCCAACTGGAATTAAAGAAGGTGATTTGAAGAAACCAGAATTCCAAATGGATGAAGCCAAACCGTTTGTTATTACACAAGAAGGCATTTCAGTTAGGGAAGTCAATGTTGGATACATTGAAGAAGAATTACTAAGTGAGATAACGCCAAGTACCAAAAGAGCTCGACAAACAGTTTTACCAAATGAGCACATTAATGTTGAAGAAACTCAGTATGACATTTCTGAAGAAATTCTTGTACATCAAAAGACACCCAAAGAAGGTAGAGCTAATGTGGCAGTTCCAGAAATGGAGGCTATCGAAGTTGATGAGATAGTAGCAGGAAATTCTTTTAAAGACACCACAATAATTCAACCAAAAAGTGATCAAGCAGAGGGTATTCTTGTTCCTCAAGAAAGTATTTCCGTTATTCAGGTTGTTGGAAGTGATAAAGAGGGATTCTATACACCTGGAGAGTTGCCATTAAGTTCTCAGGCAGAAACGTCAATGTCTTTTGAACAACATCTATCAGTTATTCAGGTTATGACTGGATCCAGAGAAGAGGAATGTCCAGTAGAACAAATTCCTAAGAAACGAACTGCAGAATATGCACTAACACCGCAAGAAGCACTTGAAATTACTGAAATGCCATCAGAAGTGAAAGAAGACGACTTGAAGACTGATAAGTCACCCCGACCTGAAGAAAGTTTGGTATCATTTGTGTCTCAAGAAACAGTTCAAGTAGGTTTGGTTGAAGTTGATCACAAGGAAGGAGTTTTTATTCCAGATAAAGGGCCTGTGGAATTGCAGCTCGATTCACAATTCGTGGCTCAAGAAGCAATTATGACAGCAGAAACGCAAGTGGAACACAAAGAAAATGAATTGCAACCAGACATAAAACCAAAAATGACCCAGGCTGAAAAATCAATCAATGAAACAGAAGCCATTGAAATTGAAGAAGTTGTTCTTGGTGTGCAACCAGGTGACATGCCTAAAAGGAAAGTTCCAAAAACTGATGAAGCGTATCAGTTATTAATCGAACATGAAACAATAGCTGTTGAAGAAACTGAAAGACTTATAAAAGAAGGTGAATACATTACAGAGAAAATGCCTGTGGGAATTTGGCCAAGACACAAGACGCTTACAGATACTCACATGACAGTCACTGAAGTTAATGAGAGCCAATCAGAAGATACTTTTGCTGTAGGTGAAATACCAGAAAGTAGGAAGGCTTTACCCGAAGTATTAATGCAAGAAGCAATAACAATACGTGAAGTATCTGAGCATCTAGATACTTGTCCATTTGAAGAAAAAATTGAAGCTGTCAGTGAAAAAGCAAAACAAGATGTCCTTCTCCACTTGTCAACCAATGTAATCGAAATTCAAGCCTCAGAAATAGAAGGGGATTTAAGTGAAGATGAAGTCATTCCTAAACGAAAAGCAAAACCATTGTTGTCAACACAAGAACACCTGAATGTAATGGAAATGCAATTAGCCAGTAAAGAAGCTGATCTAAGCATAGAGGAAGAAGTTCGAAGACGAACAGCAGTGAAAGTCATTTCTGAAATAGAAGCCATTGAAGTATCGCAAGTTCAAACCGGGTCAACTGTTGGAGAGTTTGTTGAAAGAGAAATGCCAGGTTCGGATGAAGCTGTACCAAAATTTGAAGGCCAGCAAACTCTTTCTGTGACTGAAATTAATGCTGATGATAAGGAAGGATTGTTTACACCTGGAAAATTACCAATGTCGGTGCAGGCAGGAATGACGTTTAGAGTAGAGGAGCACATATCTGTTGCAGAAGCTGAAATTAATTTGAAGGAAGAAAAATATACACCTGGGAAAATACCTGATGAAATCACAGCTAAATCTCAATTAACTGTAACTGAAGCTGTTCGTGTGTCTGAAGTCGAAACTGAAGAAAGAGAAAAAGAACTTGTTGATGAAGATGTTCCAGATTCACAGAAGGCAAGACCGGATATTAACGTTCAACTCAGTGTTAATGTTCATGAGCTTAATCTACAAATAAAAGAAGGAAAATTTACTCCGGATATAACACCCGATATGAAAAAAGCAATTCCTGATGTTGTACCAGTTGAAGGAATTTCAGTTTCTCAAGTTACAATAGGCATTAAAGAAAGTGAATATGTGACTGAAGATCTGCCACAAGAAAGGCACGGCAAACCAATGATAGATGGAAATATTGCTCTACGAATTTTGGAAGTTAGTGCCACTGGTAGTTTGGGTGAATTAGTTGAAGTTAGTGCCAAAACTGAACAAGCTGAAGGTATTATGACTTCGCATCAAACAGTTACAGTTTCTGAAACCGAATTGGCGTTAAAAGAAGGAGAATTTATTCCGAAGATTTTACCAAGTTCGGTAGAAGCCAGTCACTCACTTTTACCACAAGAACACATTCAGGTGAGTGAGGTCACTTCAGAGAGCAAAGAATACCATTTAGTTCCAACTTCTCTGCCTTCCGAACAATTTGCTTCACTTGGAATGCCCTCTAGTGAGGCTTTAAACGTAGACCAAATTCCAATTCATATCATAACGGGCGATTTAGCACCTGATGCAGAAATTCAAACTGGTGAAGCAATTGAGGAAATTACAACTGAAGAAGGCATCACAATACAACAGATTGCAACACACCTGAAAGAAGGAGAGTTTATACCCGACAGACTTCCACGTGAAATAACAGCAAAGACATTTTTCACATTACACAAACATTACGAGGTGGAGGAAGTGGAGAGTGACGAGTTAGAAGGCTCGTACAAAAGCAAGACATTATTACAGAACAAAAAACAAGCAATGGCTTCATTTCCAGAAGCTGAGTCGCTAGAAATATACGAGGTTATGTCATCGCTGGGTCCAGGAGAAGTTCCAATTCTTCCAATGGTCGAGGAGCAGCCTAATTTACTTTTGTTGCCTAACCTTTTAGCTTGTGTTGCAGATGTAGTTCCTGAAGAAACTTTGGTTGATTTTCATCGGAAAGAAGCAGAAAAGTTGTCGGCTGATTTGGTTTTATTGGAAAATGAATCCATCCAAGTGCAAGAGATGGCACCAGTAGCTCGGCCACGATCAATGAGCCCTGACGAGGTTCCCCAACAGATGACAGCTAGGCCCAATTACATTCCTCAACAAACTGCTATCGTAACTGAGGTCGAATCGGGACAAATGGAAGAGGAATATGTTCCAGAACATAAACCAAAACAACACGTGGCTCAGCCTTTGATGCCACTCGATGAATCAATTGTGGTAACGGAGGTTGTGATTGACTCTGAAGAAGAAGAATTTCAACCAAGTTTAAAACCTGATGTTAAAAATGCTAAAACAAGTTTGTCGAGTCAAGAACATATGGTTGTGAGTGAAGTAACTTCGCAGATGGAAACTGAGGATTATTCAGTCGATGAGGCACCGTCAAGCAAAAAAGCGGTTGTTATACTTTCTAGTCATTCTTCAGTGGTAGTTGAAGAAGTTGAAGCCAGTCAAAAAGAAGATGATTATAAAGAGACTGTTCCAAGCACAAAAACTGCTAACACTACTTTAGCTGAAGGTGAAGCCATTACTGTGACTGAAATCGAGGCTCATGATAGACCAGAGGAACTAGATGAAATGAAAACTAAAGAATTCCAAGCAACGTTTACTGTGCCTAGTCAAGAAACCACGATCATATCTGAAATTATGTCTAATGTTAGAGAGGAAGAATTTATTCCAGGTAAGAAATGTTATAATTTGTAGTAAAATTGACACTAAAAAAATTTTTTTTTTAGATGAATTACCAAATACGAAAAAGGCTTTAGCTATTGTTCCCACACAAGAGCACATTATTGTGTCCGAAATGCTAGCGGGAGTTTCAGAAGAAAATTTGAAACTCAAAGACACCCCGACTCAGCAGATAGCCAACCCAGACATAGTAACAGATCAATCAGTCATTGTTGCTGAGGTAACTGCGGCTGATATGCCATCGTTTTATGAATCGACACAATTACCTGAACAGAAGACTGCAGATTGGACAGTTCCCACTCAAGAGTCTGTCACAACAGATCAAGTTCATTTTCTCGAAGTCGAAGAGGAGTTGAGGAAGAAAAAGCAGCCACAGACCGAACAGGCTAGGATGAAATTACCGCAAGTCGAATCACTTACAGTTTGTGAGGTTACATCAGAAAGTACTACAAAAGATCACGTGCCAGAGAAGAGGAAGAGTGATACGGCTGAAACTGTAGTTCAAACAATCCACAGCGTGTCTGTTGCAGATGTGCAAACCCATCAAAGAGAAGGAGAATTTGTTCCTGATCGTTTACCAGAAGAAATTTCAGCTAAAGTTAGCATTCCATTGGGTGAACACATGATTGTGTCAGAGGTTGAAACGGCCCAATCCGAAGGAATTGCAGTTTTAGAAAAGTTTCCAAGTGAAGACATGGCCAAACAGAAGTGGAATGTTGAAGAACACGTTGAAGTACGAGAAACAAAGACTGAAATTAGGGAAGAAAATTTTGAGAGTGAAAAATTAATAACTACCACTGCTAAAACTCGATTTGCACCTCTCGAGCATTACTTTGTTGATGAAATAACTCTAGATTCGGGCTCTGGACAATTACCTGAACCAAAAGAACCACGAAAAGATAAAGCTAGAACAACTATTCCTTTGACACATCCATTGGAGATTGAAGAAGTTGAGTCTGCTGAGATGGAGAAGGGTTTCAAGGCGGGTGAATTGCCTGGTCAAGACAAAGCCAAAACTCGCATTTCTACTCAAGATCATTTAACAATTTGTGAAGTTACAACTGAGGGCTCGTCTGAAGATTTTGACAAATTTGCATTCAAACAAGATAAAGCAAAATCTGTGGTTTCTCTTCAAGAATCGATTATTGTAGAAGAGGCAGAATCCGGTGAGAAAGAAGGCGTTTTTAAAGCTGGAGAACTGCCTGGCCAAGATAAAGCCAAGCCTAAAGTTATGACACAAGAACATATAACTGTTGAAGAAGTGTCATCGGAATTAGTACCTGATGAATTGGCACCAAAAACGTGGAAAACAGATAAAGTTAAGGCTACAATTCCGACTCAAGAATCTGTTCAAGTGGAGCAAGTTGAATCGGGTGAAATCGAGGGCACTTTTATGCCAGGTGAAATTCCTGGTCAAGATAAAGCTAGGACAAAAGTTAGTACACTTGAACATTTATCAGTATCTGAAATTGTTTCGCATGAATCTCAACCAGATGAATTTACTGAAGAAGCCCCATGGGAAGATAAAGCCAAAAAAAGCGTTTCTACTCAGGAATCTTTAGTTGTGCAGGCAGTTTCTTTTGCTGAATCAGAAACCACTTTTGAAGCTGGTGAAATACCTGGTCAAGATAAAGCTAAAACGAAATGGACTACGCAGGAGCACATTGTCACGCAGCAAGTAACTGAAGAGGGAACATCTGAGGAATTTGAAAAGTTCAAGTTAATTGAAGCAAATGCAAGAAAAACTGCTTCAGTTCAAGAGTCAGTTGCGGTTATAGAAGTAGAATCTGCAGAAAAGGAAAATGTATTTGAAGCTGGACATTTACCAGGTGAAGACAAAGCTAAGACTAAAGTTACAACACAAGAACATATCACTGTTAGTCAAGTTACCACTGAAGATACAATGCCAGAGGAGTTTACTGAAGAAACACCTTGGCAGGATAAAGCGAAACGAAAAATGTCTGCATTTGAGTCTTTAGTTGTACAAAATGTGGAATCTGGCGAAATTGAAACCACTTTTCAACCAGGTGAAATTCCAGGTGCTGATAGAGCAAAGGCTAAATTTACGAGTCAAGAACACACAATGACATCTGAAACAATAGCTCATGATACAACCGATGTATTTACTGAAAAAATGCCCCAAGAAGATCGAGCTAAACAAAGGTTACCTATTGAAGAATCGTTTGTTATAATCTCAGAAGCAGAAATTGCAGAAAAGGTCGCCCATCCAGAAGAATTTGATGCTCCTGTAACAGATAAAGCTAGAAGAAGATTGTCTGCTTTGGAGCATTTGACTGTATCAGAAGTGACATCTGAAGACACGACTGGTGATGTAACGCATGAAAAACCTCGTGCAGATTTGGCAAAAACTGTTTTGTCAAAGCAGGAGTCATTGGTCATTGCAGAAACTGAACTTTCAGAAAAAGTTGTTCAGTTTAAAGCTGGTGAAGTGCCTGGACAAGATCGTGCTAAAGCCAGATTATTTACGCAGGAACACATAATTACCGAAGAAACTACCTCAGAACTAGCTCCTGACGAGTTGGTCCATGAAAAACCAAAGAAGGATATTGCTAAAACACAATTGCTAATGCAAGAATCTTTAACAGTTGCTGAAGCTGAAATTGCTGAAAAAGTTGACCAGTTTAAAGCGGGAGAAATACCAGGTGAGGATCGTGCCAAGTTAAGATTTACAGCTCAAGAACACATGACAGTAGAGGAAACTAGATCGGAATCAGAAACTGATGAATTGACAACGGAAAAACCAAAGAAAGATATTGGAAAATCTATTCTTTCAACTTTAGAATCATTAACAGTTGAAGCAATTGAATTTGCTGAGAAAGAAGGCGATTTCAAATCTGGTGAAGTACCAGGCCAAGACAGAGCTAAGCAGAGAATTTCAGCTCAAGATCACATTGTAGTGGAAGAAGTCACATCTGAAGGAATAACTGACGATTTAAAAATATTAAAGAAAAAGGAAGAAACTGCTAAACGAGCATTTTCAACTCAAGAAGGACTAATTATTGAAGAAGCTGAGTTAGCTCAAAAAGCAGTTCAGTTTAAAGCTGGTGAACTGCCAGGTCAAGATTTTGCAAAAACTAAATTGATGCCTCAAGAGCACATCACAGTTGAGGAGATGATGGCAGAAACGTCACCAGATGAATTAATACAAGAAAAGCCAAAGAAGGATATGGCTAAATCCATTTTGTCAGTTTTAGAATTTTTATTAGTTGAAACCACAGAATCGGCTGAAAAAGAAGGAGTCTTCAAAGCAGGACAATTGCCTGGACAGGATTATGCTAAACAAAAATTCTCAATGCAGGAACATGTAACTGTCGAAGAAACAAGTTCAGAAACCACACCATTTGAACTAATTCAAGAAAACCTAAAAAGGATTTAGCTAAAGCCATGCTGTCTGTTCTGGAGTTCCTTGAAGTTGAGGCCATCGAATCTGCAGAAAAAGAGGGAGTTTTTAAAGCTGGTGAATTGCCAGGCCAGGATCACGCTAAAACGAAGTTTATTCAACAAGAACACATTACAGTGTACGAAACACTAGAAGAAGAAGACACCGATGAATTCAAAAAGGAGAAAATACAGAAGGATTCAGCTAAAACTTATTTGCCATCTTTAGAGCCTCTAATTATTGAAGAAATTGAAGTTGCTGAGAAAGCTGTCCAATTCAAACCTGGACAGGTGCCAGGCGAAGACCGTGCAAAAAGGAGAGTTTCAACTATGGAACATATTGAAGTTGAAGAAACAAAAACAGAATTGGCTCCAGATGAATTGGTTTTAGACAAACCAAAAAAGATATTGCCAAAGCAATTTGGTCTGCGCTTCAACCATTATTGATCGAAGAAGCAGAAGTAGCTGAGAAAGCACCTCAGTTCAAAGCAGGTGAATTGCCAGGACAAGATTATGCTAAAACGAGGTTATCATCACACGAACACATCACAGTTGAGGAAACTACAAGTGAAACGGCTCCAGAAGATTTAGATAGTATAAAACCCAAACAGGACATAGCAAAATCGATATTATCCGCTTTAGAGTTTTTGACAGTTGAGTCCACTGAATTTGCTGAAAAAGAGGGGTCGTTTAAAGCTGGTGAATTGCCTGGTCAGGATAAAGCCAAACGAAGATTTTCTACTCGTGAGCACTTGGTAACAGAAGAGACTACATTGGAAGGAGTAACTGATGAATTTAAACCCACTAAACACAAGGTAGATACTGGCAAAAGCACTTTGTCTGTTCAGGAATTTTTAATTGTGGAAGAAACCGAATCAGCTGAAAAGGAAACTACCTTTAAAGCTGGGGAACTTCCTGGACAGGATCGTGCAAAAACAAAGCTAATGTCACTGGAACACATTATTGTAGAAGAGACTACAACAGAAACTGAGCCCGATGAATTGACGCAGGATAAACCAAAGAAAGAAATAGCCAAATCAATTTTGTCAGCTTTGGAATTTTTGTTGATTGAAGCCACAGAGTCGGCTGAAAAGGAGGGGTCGTTTAAAGCTGGCGAGTTACCAGGCCAAGATCGTGCCAAACGAAGGTTTTCTACTCGGGATCATGTCATTGTTGAAGAAACGGTTGAAGCAACTGCTTCGGATGAACTAAGTTTGGATAAACCCAAGAAAGACATTGCTAAGGCAATTTTATCTGCATTAGAATTTCTGACTGTTGAGGCAACTGAGTCCGCAGAAAAAGAAGGTACATTTAAAGCTGGTGAACTGCCTGGACAGGACAAAGCAAAAAGCAGATTGTCCACTCAAGAACACATTACTGTTTCTCAAGTGGAAACTGAAGATTTTCCAGATGAATTTACAAAAACTGAAGTCAAGAAAGACCTGGCTAGGCGAAGAGTGTCCACAATGGAGTCAATTGTTGTCTCTGAAGTTGAAACGGATGAAAAAGAAATGGTATTTGCAGCTGGTGAAATTCCAGGGCAAGATAGAGTAAAACCAAAATTTACAACTCAAGAACACATAATTGTTGAAGAAACATTGGAAGAGACAACTTCTGATACATTTACTGAACGCGAGCCAAAGACTGATAGAGTAAAGCCTCGATTATCGGAAGAGAGGTCCATTGTGATATCTGAAGCAGAAATATCTGAAAATGCTCAAACTTTCAAAGCTGGTGAAGTGCCTGGTCAAGATAAGGCAAAGAGACGATTTTCAATGATGGAACACATTACTGTCGCTCATATTCAAACGAGCGATGAAGCTGAAGAGTTTCATCCTGGTAGAGTGCCAGGTGAAAGACAGATTGTGCAAAAGGATGTGAAGGATTTGCCAATTGCCGAGATGATTGAAGTCACTGTTGAAGAAATGAAAGAGGTGGAAGAAGATAAGAAGATAGTAATTAAGAAACCCAAAATGGAAGTAGAAGAAGAACTTGTGGAAGAAATAGAAGAAGAAACTGGAGCTACATTTACCATTAAAAAAGAAAAACCGGAAGTTACTGAAGAAGAGGAAGTGATAACAACAACCATAATAAAAAAGAAGAAAGAAAAGCCAAAGAAAGAGGAGGTTGAAGAGGGAACATTTACCATTAAAAAGCCTGAAAAACCAGAAATTGAAGAAGAAAAGCCCCAACAGGCAGAGATTGAGGAAGTCGAGGAAACTTTTGTGATGAAGAGGAAACCGAGTGAAGAAGTGGTGGAAGAAGAAGTGACTACAAAAATAACACTAAAAAAGCAGAAACCAAAGTTGGAAAAAGGTGAAATTGTTGAAATTGAAACAACTAAACCCGAAGAATTAAAAATGGAGGAAATTGAAGAGCATGCTGAGACAGCTACAATCACATTGAAAAAAGAGAAAAAACCAAAATTAGCCAGAGAGGAGATTCAGGAGGCTACTGTTACTTTGGAGCAACCGAAAAAGCCGGAAATTAGTGAAGTGACGGAAGAATCAGAAACGGCTACACTAACACTAAAGAAACCCAAAAAGCCAAAATTGGACAAAGGTGAAATTCAAGAGGCAACGATCGTGTTGGAACAGCCCAAAAAGGCTGAAATTACTGAAGTGACGGAAGAGTCAGAAACAGCTACACTAACACTAAAGAAACCCAAAAAGCCAAAATTGGAGAAAGGTGAAATTCAAGAGGCAACGATCGTGTTGGAACAGCCCAAAAAGACTGAAATTACTGAAGTGACGGAAGAGTCAGAAACAGCTACATTAACACTAAAGAAACCCAAAAACCAAAATTAGAGAAAGGTGAATACCAAGAGGCAACTGTCGTGTTAGAAATGCCCAAAAAGACTGAAGTTAGTGAAGTGACGGAAGAGTCAGAAACAGCTACACTAACACTAAAGAAGCCCAAAAAGCCAAAATTAGAGAAAGGTGAATACCAAGAGGCAACTGTTGTGTTAGAAATGCCGAAAAAGACTGAAATTAGTGAAGTGACGGAAGAGTCAGAAACAGCTACACTGACACTAAGGAAACCAAAGAAGCCAAAACTAGAGAAAGGTGAAATTCAAGAGGCAACGATTGTGTTGGAAATGCCTAAAAAGACGGAAGTTAGTGAGATTACCGAGGTTGGGGAAAGTGCAACGATTACATTAAAGAAACCGAAAAAGCCAAAATTGGAGAAAGTCGAATACCAAGAAGCTGCTGTTACTATCCAGCAACCTAAGAAAACTGAAGTTACAGAAATTACTGAGGTTGTGGAAACTGCCACGGTAACACTGAAGAAACCAAAGAAACCAAAACTTGTCAAAGAAGAGTACCAGATGGCAACCTTTAGTTTGGAACAACCAAAAAAATCGGAGGTGACTGAAGTAACAGAAATGGCAGAGACAGCAACAATTAGATTAAGAAAACCTAAAAAGGAGAAAGTTGTAAAAGAGGACTTTCAAGAAGTCTCATTCACGATACAGACACCGCAGAAAGCTACGGTTGAAGAAGTGACGGATGTTGCAGAGACAGCTACGATTACTGTGAAAAGAAAAAAGAAACCAGAAACAAAAGTTGAAGAAATGTCAGTTGGATTGACTTTGCAGCAGGAAGTGGAAACTGAAGAAGTGCCTGAAACTGCAGTCACATTGAAGAAGCCTGAAGATGCAAAAACAACAGAAGAAGAGGAGTTAAAATTGATTGAAGAGACTAAAGTTACTCTTAAAAAACCAGATAAGGTAACTGAAGAAGAGGAGACTGTTGTCACATTGCGCAAAGAAAAGCCAAAGGACGAAGTGGAGGAAGAAGAGACAACTAAAGTGACAATCAAGAAGAAAAAAGAGAAACCGAAGAAAGGGGAAGTTGAAGAAGTAACACTGAAGGTGGAAAAACCGAAAAAACCAGAAGAGACTGAAGTAGAAGAGGAAACTGCTCAAATTACAATTAAAAAACCAAAGAAAACAGTGGAAGAAGAAGAAGCTGTTTCTGTGACACTGAAAAAAGAAAAACCGGAAGAAACTAAGAAAGAGCCTGAAGAAGCAGTGACCGTCACTATTAAGAAAGAAGAGAAACCTGAGGAAAAGCCCATAAAGGAACTGGAAGAGAAACCTGAACATAAACCTGATGAGAAGACAGAAGTTGAAGAAACCATAAAGAAACCTAAGAAACCAAAACTCGTGAAGGAAGAAGTAGTGGAGGAAATAGTGACAGTAAAGAAACCAGAGAAAGGTGAAGTGACTGAAGAGACATTGATCTTACATAAACCTAAAGTGGAGGAAATTGAGGAAACTAAAGTTTCTTTAAAAATTAAAAAGCCAAAAGAAAAGAAAGAGGAACCTAAGGAAGAGGAGGCGGTGTTTGTTGAAACTACTTTGAAGAAACCAAAACCAGAAGAACCAGAAACTAAGTTCATAATTCAGAAGAAGGAGGAAATATTTTATGGTGTGACTCTCAGGAGAACTTCGACCGCTTCTACAAAGTCTGAGGATGAAGAAGTCGCAGTAGAGATCAAAAAGCCCGCTGGAGAGATCGTCGAAGAGGAAGAGGAAACGACGGTCAGTTTGAAAAAGAAACCGAAAGAAGAGGAGGATAAACCGGAAGAAGTTGTTGAAGCCATACTGAAAAAACCAAAGAAACCTAAAAAACCAAAACTTCAAGAAGAAACTTACGAGGAAGCTACTATGACGTTGAAGAAACCAGAAAAACCAAAGGAACTGGATTCAGAAGGGACTTTGCAACAGGCAGAAGCAACTATTACTTTAAAGAGGGAAGAAACAAAAGAAGATTTTGTTACTGAAGATGTCTCTACAGAATTGACTATAAAAAAGAAGAAACCGGTTAAAGAAAAGGAGACAGAGGAGATCGTGGAGAGTTTTACATTGGTAAAGAAGGATAAACCACAAATTGAAGGTAGGATTTTTGAAAATTATTTTTTTTAATTTTAATACACAGAATTTTCAGATTGTTTATTTGATTCTTTAGTTTTTAGTGCTGTAGTTCAGCAAATAATTTAAAATTTAAGTACAGAGAATATATATTAAGTTATAGTTATAGTCTTTATACATTATATTAAGTTGATTGAATTGTTGAGGTTAATTTTAAGAATATGTTATTGGCTTTAAATCTGTTGAAGCAATTGTTTTATTTTAATTACATTGCTTGCTTTTGTATGTTTGATGTTGATTTTGTATCTTGTATTGCACAAGCAGATATTCAACCACAGAAAGGCGAACTGAGTGAAACAGAAACACAAACCACAGTTACACTCAAGAAAGAAACACCAATGAAACTAGAAACATCCGAGGAAGCTACACTTTCCATACAAAAACCAAAGCCAATCACAGAACAAACAGTTGAAACTGAAATTAAGAAGACTATAGTCGAAGAGAAAGATGAACCAGAAACTAAATTTATTGCAAAACTAAAACCAAAAGAACCAGAAGAAGCACTCCTCCAAAAGGAAGATGAAAAGAAAGTGGAGGAAGACAGTGTTAAGAAAACCATAAAGAAAAAGAAAATTACTGAAAAGCCGAAAGAAGAAACCACAGAAACAGTTTCGACTGTCACATTGAAAAAACCAGAGAAGGCAACTATTGAAGAAGATGAAACCATTGAAGAAACATCTGCAGTTTTTAAATTGCCTAAGAAGCCAAAAGAGGAAGACAAACCAGAGGACGTAGGGGCAACAGTGAAGAAGGAGGAAGATGTAACTTTTGGAGTAACATTGAAAAAGGCAGGCCCTAAACCGGAAGAGGAAGATGAAACTACTTTGACGATCCAGAAAGTGGTAGAAGAAAAACCAGAAGAAGTTGAGAGTGTAAAGAAAACCATCAAGAAAAAGAAAATAACTGAAAAGCCAGTGGAAGATACCAAAGAAACTACACAGACTGTCAAATTGAAAAAACCAGAGAAGGCAACTGTTGAAGAAGATGAAACCATTGAAGAAACAACTGCAGTTTTTAAATTGCCAAAGAAGCCAAAAGAGGAAGACAAACCGGAGGACGTAGGGGCAACCGTGAGGAAGGAGGAAGATGTATCTTTTGGGGTAACATTGAAAAAGGCAGGCCCTAAACCGGAAGAGGAAGATGAAACTACTTTGACGATCCAGAAAGTGGTAGAAGAAAAACCAGAAGAAGTTGAGAGTCTAAAGAAAACTATGAAGAAAAAGAAAATAAGTGAAAAGCCTGTGGGAGAATCGAAAGAAACTACAAAGACTGTCACACTTGAAAAACCAGAGAAAGCAAAAATTGAGGAGGAACCAGAAGCTGAATTTACTGCAAAACCAAAACCAAAGGAACCAGAAGAAGAAAGCATTACACTCGTTAAGAAGGATGAAGTAAAAACAGCACAGGAAGAAAGTGTAATTAAAACCATCAAGAAAAAGAAAATTACTGAAGAGCTGCAGGAAGAGCCCAAAGAATCTGTATCGACCATCACGTTGAAAAAACCAGAAAAAGCAACTGTTGAGGAGGAACCTGTTGAAGAAACAACTGCAGTTTTTAAACTGCCAAAAAAACCAAAGGAAGATGAGGAACCAGAAGAAGTGAGTGCTGTTTTGAAGAAGCAGGAAGATATATATTACGGAGTAACACTGAAAAAAGAGGGGCCAAAACCGGAAGAAGAGGAAGAAACTACTTTGACTATTAAGAAAGTGGTGGAGGAGAAACCGAAAGTTGAAGAAGAAGCATCGGTAGAGAAAACAATCAAGAAAAAGAAAATTACTACAAAGGAAGTAGAAGAAGTGACAGAGACCACTGCAACAATTAAAAAGGTGGAGCCGCAAAAACCTCAAGTGGCTGAAGTGTCCGAAGAGGAGACAACCGAAGCCACAATAACGTTAAAACTAGAGAAAAAGCCAGTTGAAGAAACCGAGGAAACTGAAATGACAATTGAGAAGCCAAAGAAAAAGAAACCGCAGAAAGAAACGGCAGAAGAAGTAAGTGTAGAAAAGGTGATTAAAAAAGTGGTCACGGAAGAAGAAGTGAGCATTAAGTTAAAGAAACCAGAAAAGCCAGAAATCACCGAAGAGGTTTCTGAAGTCAGTAAAACTTTTCAATTGAAACGTCCAGAGGAAGGTCCGAAGGAGGAAAAACCAGAGGAGGAAGTGACATTTGAAGCAACTATTACTAAAAAGAAACCAGAGGAAGAGAAACCGAAAAAAGAGGAAAGTCCAGAAGCGACTTTAACAATTAAAAAAGAAGTGACGGACACAAAGGAAGAAGAAGCTGCGGTCACTAAGACAATTAAAAAAGTGAAAAAGGTTAAGGACAAGCAGGAAGTGACGATTGTTGAAAAGGAAGAAGAGAAACCAAAGCAAATTACAACTGAAGATGTGAGTACTGAAGAAACGATTCAGAAACCAGTTGTTACCGAAGAAGAAGAAACGATTTTGACGTTGAAGAAACCGAAACCGAAGGAAGAGGTTGAGGATTCGGTGGCTGTTACAATTAAAAAACCGAAAAAAGAGAAAAAGCCAGAAAAGGATGAAAAACCAGAAGAAGAAAAAGAGGAAAAAGTCACTGTGATTTTGAAACCTAAAACTAAGAAGGACGAGGAGACGGAAGATGTTAGTGAAAGCGTGGTATTGAAAAAACCGGTGAAGAAGGACGAAGCGGCGGAGGAGACGTTGAAAGTTGGTAAAAAGAAACCGGATGAAATCGAAGAAGCGTCCACTGAAATGACAATTAAGAAGTTGGTTAAAGATAAACCAGAGATAAAACCAGAAGAGGAGGATGAGGCGAGTCTGACATTGAAAAGGAAACCGGAACCTAAAGTTGTAGAAGAGGCAACCGAAACTAAAATCATCAAGAAAAAAGTTGTTAAAGAAGAGAGCCCGGAAGCTGAGGATAAGAAACCGGAAGATGTTGAAGCTGAGTTTGACATTAAACCGAAACGGAAAACTGAAGATGATGAAGCTGATTTGAGCATTAAAACTGAACGGAGGGAAGTGACAACAGAAGAGTTGTATGCTGAAACAACTTTGAAGAAAAAGGTCTTGAAGCCTAAAGACGATGAAGACGAGGAGCTCGAGACAACTGTGACACTCAGGAAGGTCGTTAAGCCAGATGATAAGGAGGAGGAAGTTTTTGAAGAGATTGTGATGAAAAAACCAAAGAAGACGGAAGAAGTGGTGGAAGAAACTGTTGTCTTGAGGCGAGGTCCTAAAGAGGAACCGAAAAAGGAGGAATTGAGCACTGAAATGACGATTAAGAAGAAAGTGACGAAGAAGGACAGTGAGAAGAGAGTAATTGAGGAGTTTGGAGATGTCGATGAGACGTTTAAGATAACTGTGAAAAGAGGGAAGAAACCGGAAGAGGAATCTGATTTGGAGGAATCTCTTACACTCAAGACATCTGACAAACCTGTGTCTTCAGGTTGGAAAAATTATGAATACAATATAATAATCCTTACTTTGATTATCATTACCTACTTACATACAAACAAAATTAAACAAAGTACCGGTAAACACATTCCAAACGCAACTAACACGGAAAATAAAAATAACGGCACTAAATTGATCAACAGCTATTTTTTTTTTTATACCTAAAATAACATTTTAAGACGCTTTTTGTGTTTGTTTTTTATTTTTAAGGTTCGTGAAATAATATTTTTTTTTTTAAATTTTATCAACAGACGATGAAACATCTTTAAGTATAAAAAAGTTCGTTGTTGTCGACGAAAGGGAATGTAAGTGTTTTTGTTTATAATTTTAAGGTTGTACGGTGATTTTATGAACTTTTTATTGTTTTTTAATAGTTGTGGAGCAAGAAACGGTCGAGTTTAACAGTGGTGACATTTTTTATGCTATTTGCACGTACATCGCCCAGAATGATGAAACTATATCAGTGGTGGAAGGTGAAAAATTGTACGTTGTCGAGGCATCTGATACGGAATGGGCACTCGTTCGA
This sequence comes from Strigamia maritima, assembly GCA_000239455.1. Classification (NCBI taxonomy): domain Eukaryota; kingdom Metazoa; phylum Arthropoda; class Chilopoda; order Geophilomorpha; family Linotaeniidae; genus Strigamia; species Strigamia maritima. The sequence continues at coordinate 33,188 of JH432215.1, forward strand.
AAACATCTTACTGGTGAAAGTGGTTGGGTGCCGAAGAAATACATGAAAACTGAAGGAACTTACCAGAAATATGTGCAGAAGACTTTGAGTGAAAAAATTACGAAGCTTCCAATTTTTGAAAGTAATATATTTTAATAAAAAAAAGTAATGAGTTAGATTATTTTAAATAATTTATTATTTTCTGTTTAGTGCCATCGCCTGGTGACAAACTCGTGGCACCTCGATTTGTCGAAAAGCTCAAACCAATCGGTGCACCCGATGGTTCCACAGTGCAGTTTGAATGTACGGTTGAAGGTTCTCCTAGACCAAACATCACTTGGTTTAGACAGACAGCCATAATTAAGCAATCGCAAGATTTTCAGGTGAGATGAAAATGTTTTAATTAATATTGAAAATAACTAATATTAAATTTCAGATCTTTTATGACGATGACAACGTTGCGACGCTGATCATCCGCGAGATATTCCCGGAAGATGCTGGAGTTTTTACTATAGTTGCTAAGAACTCCGCTGGATTTGCCACCTGTTCAGCCGAACTCATCGTCGAAGCTCCGTTGTCAGATCACGGAAGCGACGTGGGAATTATGTCACGAAGAAGTTTATCCCGGGAATCGTCTTTGGTGGACATTTTGGAGGGCATTCCACCGACATTCAATCAGAAACCCCAAGTAAAACGAGCGGACGAAGGCGACAATGTGGATTTGGAATGCCGTTTAGTCGCGGTGCCGGAGCCGGAAGTGAAATGGTACTTCGAAGGCAAAGAAGTAACTGAGACTAAGAGAACAGTCATTGAAACTACGTCGGATATTCACATGTACACTTCACAATTGAAGATCAAGAAGGTGACCGTGGAAGAATCGGGAACTTATGAAATTTTCGCAACAAACAGAGAAGGTGAAGCTACAAATACAGTTAGTTTGGAAGTACATCCGAAAAAAGAACCCCCGAAAATAGTGGAACCACCAAAGAGCACCACTTCGAAGGTGGACGAACCTGCACGATTGAGTGCAAAGGTGACTGGGGTTCCCCCGCCTACGGTCTCTTGGTTTCACAACGGAAAGAAATTGGAGGACACGAAAGAACATCGCATCACTCAAGTGGATGAGATTTTCTCTATTAACTTTCCATTGGTACAGAAAACGGACGAAGGAGAATACACTTTGCGAGCAGAAAATAATTCGGGCAAAATTGCTACATCTGCTACCATAACTGTTCAAGGTAGTTTAAGGATATTTCGGTTTTATTTATTTTTATTTTATGATTAATTTATTATATTAGAACCGAAGAAAGAAGCAGAGGGAATTCCACCAAAGTTTTTGGAAACATTCGACGATTTGGTACGATTTGTGTAAAATTTACTTATTTAATCTAATTTTTTTATTTGAAAACAACAGATTGCACCTACAAATGGTACATTCAAATTAACTGCTAAGGTTTATGGTAAACCAACACCTGAAATCACTTGGTACCGGTGAGTTAAACATACTTGATATATTTTATTATTGCATATATTCGAATATTTTTTTCATTTGTAGAAATGGCAAAAAGTTGAAGCCAACTAAAACGTGCAATCAATCGTACGAACAGGACGTTTGTACTCTCGAAGTTTCTGAGGTTCGTCCAAGCAAAGATGATGGAGAATATAAATGCGTCGCGACGAATTCTGCAGGGAAAGCGACTCACATGGTGGTTATAACTATTGGTGAATTGCCGAAGGAACCAATGTAAGTTTTGCTATTTGTTCAATTTGTTTTGATGTTTTGTGTATAATTTTAATTTTTTTGGTTTCTAGTGTGTTTATTCGGGCATTGAAAAATGAGGAGGTCGAAGAAAAATCCAATGTGACGTTTGTTTGCGATACCTCCGAAGAAACTCCCGTTAACTGGACCCACAATGGCAAAGAGATCACGCTACAGCCTAAATTCGATTTGTTGGATGAAGGCAAACGACATTATCTCACTATCAAAAAAGTATCTAAAGACGATGCGGGTGAATACAAATGCACCGTCTTCAACGAGAAAACAACGGCTAAACTTACGGTTAAAGGTAAATCCAGACAAACTAGAAATGATTATTATTATTTGTATTAAAATTTCGTTTTTATTACGTTTGCAGACGTTGCTGGAGAATTTCTTCGAAAGATACAGGATCAAGAGGTTAAAGAGAAACAAGATACAATGTTTACAGTTACAATTTCACGTCCTGACGGTGAAGTGACGTGGTACAAAGATGGTGAACAGATTAAACCCAGTGAGAAACCTCGGTACGAAGAGGTTAAGGAAGGGCCTGTGAGGAAGTTGGTTATTCACGAGTGTACTGTTGATGACGATGGTGAATACACGTGCGTGTTGGGAGAACAAGAGTGCACAGCCGAGTTAGCAGTTGTTGGTACGTCATTTTTGATTACTTTATACATTTGTGCGGATCGTCTTTATGATTATCTTTTTATATTTATTAGAACTGCCGCCTCAGTTTTCATCGACCATGCAAGATGTCAAAGTAGCACGAACCGAAAAAGCCGTTTTCCAGATTGAATTGACCAAAGGCGACGCGTTGGTGCGTTGGTTCCACGAAGAAAAGGAGATCAAGTTCAGCGAACACATTCAATTGGCAATCGACGGCAAGAAACAACGCTTGATGGTAATAAATTCCACCCACGACGATGCCGGCACGTACAAATGCATGGTAGGAGATTCGGTTTGCACCGCGAAATTGACCGTCGAAGAACCTACCGTTGAGTTTACCGCGAGGTTGCCGGACAAGACTACTGCTCCCGAAGACACCGATGTCACTTTACAAGTTCAGTTGTCACGACCAGATGTGACCGTGAAGTGGACCAAGAACGGAAAAGAAGTCAAACCGGACAGAAGGCATTCTATGTCGGTTGAGAAGACCATTAGGAAACTTGTCATCAAGAACGTGGCGCCCGAAGATGTCGGAGAATACATTTGCGTCGTTGGAAATGTCAAATCGAGCACGAAATTGAAAGTGGAATGTAAGTGTTTATTTAAACATTTGTTTGTTTGTTGTTTTTTTATTGTTATATTTGGTTTTGCTTTAACAGCTGTTGAGTTGACTCCAACTGTTGTTGGTGAAGTGAAGAAGGAACATGTCGTCAAGAAAGGCGACGATGTCAAAGTGGAAGTGAACTTCAAATGCGTACCGAAACCGAAAATTGAATGGGAATTTAACGAAGCTACAATAAAACCGTCGAAAAAATATGTTATTGAAGAAGCTGATACTAAGGCCACAATATATGTGAAAAAGGTGGAAAAGGAAGATGCAGGAAACTACACATTGAAAATCAGTAACAAAGTTGGGGACGTCAGAGTCGAGGTCACGATCAAAGTTATTGGTAATTTTCAAATGTCTATTAAATTGAAAGTAGAATCAAATATTAATTTTTTTAACTAGATAAACCGACTTCACCCGGAAGTCCCGAAGCAACTGATATTGAAGACACGTCACTCACTCTTCACTGGAAATCACCCGAGTCAGACGGTGGAAGTCCCATTACCAACTATGTCATTGAACATCACGATAAAAAGAGTTTCACTTGGGAGCAAATCAATAAAGAATACTCCATTTCGCAAACCTTCCACAAGGGTACAACTAGTTGAACTATTAGGTTGCATTTTTTATTTAAATTTTTAAACATTTTTTAAACAGTAATTAAACTGACAACAAGTACAGAGTACACCTTCAGAGTGATTGCTGAAAATGACGCGGGACAGAGCGAGCCGTCGTCTCCGAGTTCGTACGTTAAAGTTAAGAAATCAGTTGGTAAGTCGTTGTATTTAATTAAAATTAAACAAATATTTACTTTTTTTATGGGATTTCAGCCGGTGAACCTCCAAAAGTAATCGAAGAACTGAAAGATGTCAGTTGCGGATTCAATGATACGGCTAAAATGGAATGCAAATTTACCGGAACTCCAACTCCTCAAGTGAAATGGTAAATTAAATAATTAGAATATTAAAAATTATTGTTTACCGTAACTCAACGGATTTTATTCGGCCTAGGTTTAAAAATGGAAAAGATTTGCCTTTGAAGAAGGCCTACAAAACGACGTTCGAAGATAACACTGCGACACTTACAATATCGGACACCAACGATAAGTCTGCAGGTACCTACACGTGTAAAGGTACAAATCCGAATGGAACAGCTGAGACGTCAGGAAAACTGAAGATCCAAGTGCCACCCAAGATCGAGTACGACGAACGAGCGAAGGAATCGCGATTGCCTCTGAACACCGCCTGGAAATTGGAAGCGAGATTCACCGGTTATCCGACCCCGACGGTTTCTTGGACGAAAAATAAAGAACCGTTGTTGTCAACTAAACACATGCTAGTCAAAATGGACGAAGAAACCACTTCAATTACAGTTCATAGTTTGGTTCGTGAGGACGAGGGGACGTTTAAACTTACTGCGACGAACGAAGCTGGCAGTGAATCGGTGACCTTCAATTTGAGAGTGATGGGTAAATATCGAGTTATTTTTTTAATAATAAAAAAAGAAATAAATTATTTTTACATACACGATATAAACAAAGATCAAAACAAATAGAATACTTTATGTTCTCTGAAAGCACTTTTACAACGGAGTGCTCTTTTCTGCGAATTAATGTTTTTTTTTGTTTGCTTTACCGTCTGCTTTTTTTGTCTTAATCAAACTTTTTCACTATAGTTGATCGGAGATCTCGTACAACTTCACGGTCACCTAGTCTGGAAGTTGGTAATTGCTGTGTGGACCCTTTTTATTGTTGTGACGTAGTATTTTTGTAGCCCTAATTGTGTGCTGTGCAGTTTCGTCACTAAAATATCTTTCTCTGTCATTCACATTAAAACAATAAGTCTTTGGGCGTTTGAATTGGTTAATTTACCATAGACTTGTTGTTTTTTCTGACATTCCTAGTTCCACGAATACCAAACAATCGCAATCATCAAACATTCCAGTTTTTACCATTTACAGTTTTTTACCAAAACACTTCCAAAAAACAAAAATCCAAATATCATTATTAAACAATAAAATTCGTTGTAAATTGCTTTTCGAGTAATAGAATGTCATTTCTAACAGACAAACCGAGTCCACCCGCGGATCTACTGGTCCGTGAAGTCACTCCTGACTCGGTCACGTTGGAATGGGCGCCACCGTTAGACGACGGCGGAATGGACATTACTTCATATCATATCGAGAAACGGGATTCCACTCGAGAGATTTGGATGAGAGTCGCCGATACCGATCTGGACATCAACAGTTATTGCATCCAGCAATTGATCGAGGGCTGCGATTACTTTTTCAGGGTTCTCGCTGAAAATGTGTGCGGGGTGAGCGAACCTTTAGAAACTCCGGAAGCTGTGACGATCAAGAGCCCCTTCGAAAAACCATCGGCTCCGATTGGCCCCTTCAGCATCACGGGAATGGACGACACTTCTTTCACCCTTCGGTGGAATCCACCCGACAGCAATGGCGGAAGTCCACTCGTCGAGTACTTGGTCGAGAGGCGCGAAATTGGCAAAAAGGCGTGGCAGAGAGTTGGCACGACGGATGTGCACACGCTTAATATCGAAGTGACTGGATTGAAAAAGGATACCGCTTACCACTTTAGGGTTAGTGCAACGAATAAAGTTGGTACTGGACCTCCTTTAGCGCCTGAAGAACCCATCATTGCCGGAAAGAAAACGAGTAGGTGATGAAATCTGGAAATTTGGATTGTTTTAATTATTATTTTTTTTGTGTTGCAGCGCCTCCTTCACCTCCGACTGGACCCTTGAAAGTGGTTGATGTGACGAGTAAGACCATCACTATCGAATGGGGTCCTCCAGTGAGCACGGGTGGTGGAGATTTGTTGGGTTTTGTTGTTGAAAAGAGAATTTCGTCGAGTCAGAAGTGGGAGAAAGTCGCCTCTGTGGATCCAACGTGTAAAACCATAACTGTCGCTAATTTGAAAGCGAAACGAGCTTACCATCTGCGAATTTGTGCTGAAAATGTGATCGGGTTGAGTGAACCTTTGAATTCGGATGGTCCAGTTCAACTAAAAGAGGATGCGAGTACGTTATGATAAGAGAAATCAAGAAAAGAATGTGACTAGTTTTATTAAAAATTTAATTTTTGTTTTTAGCACCTCCAACGCCACCTACAGCACCTTTGGAAGTGCACAACACGGGTCCCTATTCCGTGATAATCGAGTGGGGTCGTCCAGAATCGGATGGCGGCGCTCCTATTATAAAATACGTAATTGCAATGAGGGATGTGAAGAAGACTATGTGGATGGAAGTTGGACAAATTGGCGCAGAAATTCAAAGACTCCATGTTAAAGAATTACAAGTACGAGGGTTTTTATTTTTTTTTTTTTAAAAAAAACATATTGATTTAATAATTTTTTGTTTAATTAGGAGGGGCATCAATATATGGTGCGAATATTTGCCGGCAATGAAGTGGGACTCAGCGAGCCATTAGAACCTGAAGAACCCATCAAAGTCGTTCGCCCAGCAGGTTTGTTTGCTCTCGATTATATACAGATAATCTGAACTAATGACTTGACCCGATTATTAACTGCTTTTTTTATTTTTAAAAAAAATAAGCTTAATACTGTTAATTCATAGTGCTCTTGTGACGATAGTTTTATTTATTATTTTATTTACTTTGTAAATAATTCGTCTTTTGTTTTAAATGGTCGTAGTATTTATTTTGTTTATTATCGCTCGAATTTAAAACAAACTTCCACTATTTTCTTCTGGCTGATGGAGTTATAACGCAGTTATAACAAAGTAGAGACGTTGACATATTGCTCCTGTTATTAAAGGTTGGTTTTCATATTTTGTTACTAATTTTCTTTAACCCTTTGGCTGTTTATAAATTTAAGTCGTTCATATAGAATAGAAATAAAGTAGAAATTGGACGCTTGGAATTAATTTTTCATTTCTTATTTTAGATTATAAGGAAGCCGCAGCTGTGGCAAAGGAAAAAGACGAACACACTCCATCGATGAGTTTCAGCACTGACACATCCGTATCATGGATGCGTGAAGCCAACATGGATGCCGATATTGACTCGTACACGCGTCACAGGCTGAAACGACGTTTTGAATATTTCTTTAAAATATATCTCCATGCGGAACAATTGTTTAAATAATTTTTATTACAATTGTTAAATCGCATTGCTTCTCCTAATTTTGGACCAATCATCAACATATTCATTTATTTTCATAATTTTTTTTGTTTCGAGAGCATCATTAACTAAATCACTACTTCATTTTTGTCTTCGAAACACGAAAAAAATTGAAGTGATGATTAATAATTTATTTTTTCAATTTTATTTCATCACGAAAATGTCGACGAATTTTTACTCGTGAGACGAAATTTACTGTACATTTATGTATGACGAATTATTGTCCGATAATGTGACGAATGTTTTCAAGATGTGACGTAAATTAAATACAAATCCAGCGTACAGAGAGCTATGGTTGCCTTAATGCACCCTCACGTGACATGGCACTGATGAAATCGAATGTATATTTAAGCACAACGAATTTAATTTAAAAGGCAACCAATAAGTTCCGCTGGATAGTTTGAGAAAAAAAAAATTCTATAATTTGAAAAATATTTAATTTACCGAGTTATTTTGCATCGCTTTTTTGATATTAAACTGTTCGATGACCCCTGGGTTGAGTCGTCACGGTTTAATTTTAATAGTGCGTGATTAGTTGTGTAGTTTTTTTTAGATACATAAATGTATTTTGCATCTAATAAATTATTTATCTCGTTCCTATTTTGCTACCTGTGATATTCGTGTTGCGCTATAGAATTTATATGTATTAAGAGCTGTGTTAATAAAAAAATATATATTGTGGTTGCAGTTTTGTTATTTAGTTTTTAAGTTGTTTTACTTATTAAGTTTTGTAATTTTTTTTGTTGTTTGTTTTACTAATTTATCTCCAACTGTTTAATATTTTAGGTGTAATTATGCGCCCCTCGCAACCCATGGGCCCTATAGTGGTTTTAAATACCACAGCGACGTCTGCAACGATTTCTTGGAACCCGCCATTGGATTCTGGAGGAGCAGATGCGTTGTCTTATTCCATTCAGGCTCAGGAGATAGATTTGATTGATGGGAAAATTCTTCAGACTCAGTCATACTTTGCGTCATCAACATCCTTCACAGTCGACGGCCTTAAAACGGGACGTTTTTACAGATTCAAAATAAATGCTCAGAATGAAAGCGGTATCAGTGATGAATCACTAATGGGCAAGAAACCGCTCAAGATTAAGTGTAAAATGGGTAAGATTTGTTTTGCCGAATCATTTTAAGACGAAATTTGTTGTTTTTAATTACAAGAAGTAATTAATTTGTTGCTAAAATTGAGGGGTGGCAGACTCGATCTAAATTGGGAAGGAATGCGTGTGTAAAATGGTTGTCATGGCAACAAGATGAAACGTTTAATTATGTGATTTTGCAGAGAAACCAAGCGCACCCGGAACTCCTAGAATTGTTTTTGTTGATGACGAGAACGGGATGGTGGAGTTGGAATGGACGAAATCGGATTTAGATGGGGTAGATTACACCATCGAGAGACGTAACGCCATGGCCGATAGTAATCATTGGGTTAAGGTTAATGCGAATACTGTTCAAATCGCTTCGTACGTCGCCTCTAATTTGCTACCCGGAGTCGCGTATGAATTCAGAGTGAGCGCTGAAAACACGGCGGGTATCAGTTTACCGTCGAAATCTTCGGATTTAGTCGTTTTGAAAACGATTCAGAGTGAGTGAAAGGGAAAAGAAAAAGTCTATAAATAATTTGTTTATGTTTATTGTGTTTATTTCAACTGCAGAATCAGACCCACCAGTGATTGTGAAGAGCTTGCAAGATATTACCGCGGTTGAAGGAACAGATGTAATGTTTAGAGTAAATGTTACGGTTGATGCGATTCCTGAGTTTACGTGGTAAAATATTTCAATAAGTTTGGCCGATATCGAGTTAATTTATTCAAAAAATAAATATAGGTATCGAGATAAAGTGGTATTGTGGAATGGAAAGAAGAGTCATATCGTATCGAGCATTACTGAAAGTCAGTTGACATTAACTTCGGTTGAATTGGATGACGACGGAGAAATATTATGCAAAATTAGCAATAAAGATGGAACTGTCAAGACCGGCGCGAATTTGATAGTCGAAACTCCGCCTAAAATCGCCATTCCTCCGATGTGCGAGGAATGCTCAATGTACGATAAGGGAGAGAGTATTCGATTTAAGTTGGGTTTAACATCGCGTCCGTCTCCAGTCCTTGAGTGGACGGTGAATGGGCGCCAAATTGAAGCTGATTTTCAACATGAAATTCAGTTGGATGATGATTGCATAATCCTCAGAATTAAAGATGCGAACAAAATTCATTCGGGGACACATTTAATTAAAGCTGAAAATAAACATGGCGCACATAACGTTCAATTCAACGTTCTTATAACAGGTAAAAGAAAAAATTTAATTTTTTAAATTACTATTTTTAATTCTTGTTAATATTCAAAGATGTTCCTGATCCACCCTCATGTCCAAGTGTAACTAACATTTCCATAGATTCTTGCGATCTGAAATGGGAACAGCCGCAAAACGATGGTGGTGGAACCATAAATAAATACATAGTAGAACAAAGTGAGGTACGAAGAAGTTTATTTGTTTAATTGCTATTTTTAAGATGCTTATTAAGTGCTATTGGGGTCATCACCAAAAAAAAAAAAAAAAAAAAAAAATTAGAGGATGTTTATTTAAGGTTGTTGCATGCTGCGAGAATTTTAGTCACTTTAGTGGTGTTTTAAAGCCCACTCGCAAGTGTTGACGGGTTCCATGAATGAAAGAAAATTTATTGAAGATTCTTGAAATTTTTATTGCAGTTGGGATCAAATATTTGGACGAATAAAGAGACTGTTCGTACCAATTGGATCGCGTTGACGAATTTAAATACTGGAAAAAAGGAGTTGATTTTTCGTGTGAAAGCCGTTAACATTTATGGGGCTAGTGAACCGAGTGAAGAATGCAGGGTCTGTTTGCAGTCTCCAGAAAGGTACCTAACTAATTCTATTAATAAGAAATTAATATAAAATGAAGAAAATGAAAAACAAATAATATTTTATTTTCAAGGTTAATTAATTTGTTGCCATTTTTGTGACATTCCATAAGCATTGCTTCATCTTCTGGCAGCATCCCATTAGTTTTTTTAAAGATCAATATTTATAATTTGTTTTTAAAAAAAAACGTTTATGTTTTATGGTTTTTTAAGGGCTTGATTGATCGAATTATTTTGTTTTAGTTATGATATCTAATCTTATTTAATGTGTTTCCCATTGCGTCACACATTTTCATAATGAAAATGAGGGTGCATCGTGTTTGGTCTTCCTGAATGTGTTACATATTGATGCTTATTTTTAGCTCTGACCCAGACCTCGTGGTAGCGCATGAAAGAAACTTGGGCCATGAGCCATTCCAACTAGCAACTTGTCTCGAGGATTCCTTTCATTTACCGTCTCTCGACGACTTAGATTTACATTTTAACTCATCTTCATCAGAATCCAGTGATGGTAAGAATTCATAAGATGAGTAGTGAAAATTTGTTTAACTCCAAATTAGTTCCACTTTTCGTTGGTAATAGTGAAATAATTATTAATTTTGTCTGGATTCAGGAATTTTTACAAAATAAAAAATAATTTTATTTTGTGTAAAATGGAAATATGACAAGAAATTGTTTTTTTAAATGTGGTGTGAAAAGACTCGAGTAGAATTTTTCCCCGGCCTCAATTCTATGTTTAGTGCCGCGTCACTCTTGCCGATGAAATGCGGGCTGTAACTGTAACGAGAAACTAATTTCGGCTGAGTCACGCGACGAAATCGTAAATTGTCACAATTAAAAATTACCTTTCTTTCAGATTCCGACTCCGATCACTTTGACGACACCATGCTAGCATCACAAAGTGTCAACTCGGGTGCTGAGAAAAAGGGGAGAACCGTTGTGAGGTCGAAAGCAACGAAAGATGTTCCCGGGACGCCAAGGGCGAGGAGAGTTGCAAGAAATGCCGGTGAGATATTCAATAATCAGCAATTCTATTGTATATATCGTTGCATAAAAATATGAAAAATGGTTTTTCTTTTTAGTTCTTAACCAATCGTCTAATCCGTTTTTGGACATGGGGAGTGAAGTGGAGTTTCGTTCACGTTTTAGAGTGTGCGAAAAAATTGGCAGGTATTGTAAAATTGTCATTTTTCTGATTTTCTCGTTCATCCATTCAATATTTAAAAATAAAAATTTATTTTAGGGGTGCCTTTACAGTCGTTCATCGTTGCTATGAAAAGAAATCTAGGCAACAGTACGCAGCCAGATTTATTCGCATTGGTCGCGATTTAGGCACAAAGGAAATGGTGTTTAGAGAACTTGAAATCATGCATGTATGCCAACATGAACGTCTTGTGACCTTTTACGAGGCTTATGATCTTGGCAGTTACGTAGTGATGATTCTCGAGTAGTACGTGCTTGATTTTGAAAGGATTTTTGAATGATCACTGAGAATAAATTGAATTCATTTGTCAATGCAGCATTCCAAATGGCGAGTTGGCGGACAAAATTGTGAGAGAGGATCCGCGAATGACCGAAGAAGATTGTCGACAGGTTGCGCGTCAAATTTGCGAAGGAATTGGGTTTTTACATAGGAATAGCATTGTACATTTGGATTTAAAGGTGCGTTATGCATACAAATTTTGATTTTGGTGAAGTTTTCGTTTAATTAAAGGAACAAATTTGATTTTAATAGCCAGAAAATGTTCTCTGTATGAGCAGCGAGTCAAATGACGTGAAATTAATTGATTTTGGTTTGGCTCGACGACTCGATCCATTTGCGGGCATCAGAATTCTCTTTGCCACGCCTGAATTTTGCGCTCCTGAAGTTGTCAATTATGAAACCGTGGGGTTTCCCACTGACATGTGGTCAATTGGTGTCATCACATTTGTTATGTAAGTGATTAGTTTCGATCGTCTGGTTCAATAAATCGATTTGTTTTTTTGTTTTTTTAAAGGTTAAGTGGGACTTCGCCCTTCTTAGGTGAAGACGATGATGAAACACTGACCAATGTGTCGGATGCATCGTGGGATTTTCAAGAGGATTGCTGGGAAAATATTAGTTTCGAAGCTAAAGATTTGATCACTCGGCTGCTTGTGAAGGCAAAAGACGGTCGATTGACGATCGAAGATGCTTTAAGACACCCCTGGATTCAGGTATGATGAGAAATATTGTGTTCTTGATTTAATTGCTAATATTTTTTTATTTTAGGGAAGAAAATGTCTGCCAGAATCAAAGGCGACGAGTTATCTGCAATTGAAGAAGCAAGAAACTGAAACTTTTATAAGTAATTTTTTTTTAATCCGATTAGTAGAATGGGTGGTTTACTTTGCTTACAAGGACTAATCCGATTAGTCCTAATTTTAAAACTAAGAATGGGATCCGAAGGATACATGGGAATTAGTCCTAATTTAGGCAGTTATAGGTCTAAATGTGTGGGTGTAGATGTAAAAAGCTTTAAATTGTTTGATGAATTAACATGAGTTAATGACTGCATTATGCATATCAATATTAACTATAAAATGGCTGCTATTGACAATTCTTGGTTGCTTGATGCTTGGATTTATGCTTGGATTTATGCTTGGATTTATGCTTGGATTTATGCTTGCTGCTGATGGATTTATTTTTCTTTTAAAAGTAAGTTTTAATGTTAATAGAAAATAACATTTATGAAGTTTTTATTTATTATTATAAACGAGATAAATAATGAACATTTTTGTTGTAGCAACCAAAAAAGAAGTTGTTTGGACATTGACTACAAGAAAGAAGTGAAGAAAATGACAAAACTACAAATTAAAAAATAATAATAAAGTATTGAAGCACTTTTAGTATCTTTTGTATATAATTAATTTCTAAAAAGTTTTTTTTTTTTGTTTTGTTTCCTTTTTATTGTCACCAATTTTGTTGTAAATAAATCAGATTTTGCAAGTTTGGTGTTTTGGTTTTCTTCTACATTAGAAATTAGACATTGACAAATTGTCAAGTACCAAAACAGTCATTGAGAATTGTGGGGGACTGTTTTAAATAGGGTAAGAGTAAATTTAACTCGTGGTGCAACTGTTTGCTTCCTGCATTGCTGCTCTTTCGAGGTCAGCTAATGATGCTTACACTTTAAAAAAAATATGGCGTCTAGTAATTTTTTTTTTTTTTTGAAAACGTATTACGTAACAAATTATTATTTTTATCTTCGATTTTAAGAATTGTGTACTTAAAGATTTTAAATTTAAAAAAAATAATAATATAACGTACGTAATACATAAACACAGAAAATAAAAACAAAAACGAACTGTGTATATTGCTTTAATAACTTTTCCTAATATTTCAGTTCTCAATTAATGTAGTGACTATGTTTTTGGCCGTGTGATGATGTACTCAATTTGGGAAACATTCTCTGATATTTTTAGTTTTCGCATCAGCGCTCTCTACAGCGGGTTCCGTATTCATTTTGCATTGGCCCAGGAGAGGATTGTAACATGGTCGCATTGGTGCCCTATTCTGTCATCAAACCCTAACACACAGTTCAATGATGGATATTCCGCAGTCTCCATCAACTGATGTTAGAGGTAATTCAAAAATAAATAAAAATAACAATGATTTACATAATTTTATAACCACAGTTATAAATAATTTTCTTTTCTTTTTCCATAGCGTCAGGAAGATCAACACCGGCTTTTGTTCCCAAAGTATTAAAATGTGCAGCTAAAGAAGGGGATGTTCAAGTGAAATTAGTCGCGGAATTAAAAGCTTGGTGCAAACCGATCGTTCATTGGTGAGTAAATTCAATTTAATAATTGTAATTTTTTGTTTGGGGTTTAAATTTAAAGTGGTTATTTAGAAACAGACGCTCATAAATTTTTTAATGTTGAAAACGTTCTCAGTTTTGGTAGTGATCTCTTGTAGCGCTGGGTTGGTTCCAAACCAACTTGCCGGGCGGGGCTAAAAAGAAGAATCCTTGAGACACAGCCAAAATTAAGTGAATGTCTTGCAAAAAAGTCAAGAAAACGATACTTGGCTAATTTATTCGAAACTTAGAGCACCTGATTTATAAGTTTAAATAATTTCACGAGGTTATATTTGTAATTCCGTTGTATTTTTGTCTCATTTTCACTATTTCAGCTTTAAATTTTGTTTATTAAAGTGAGATTTCATTATTTTTCTTTCTTCCGAGGTCCAAAAAAAGAGCGTCTTTCTTTAAATTCCATTTTGCGTTGCCCTTTAGGTACAAACATTCAGGAATAGATTTGTTTACACATGTGCTTGGTGTTTGGCAATAATTTTATCTGCACATTAAAAGTACTGCTTAAAATATTTCTAAACTTTATCTAACAATTCGTACACGAAACTCCCATTGGTTAATGGCCTATGCATTGTACTGAAAGTATATATTGTGGTATCTTATTTTAATCCTCTAGTCGAGCTGAATCGAAAAATCAAGAATGTGCATGCCATTGTTAACAAACGAAAACCCTTGTAAAAAATGTTAAAAAATTATTTACATTTGGGTTCTTGTATTGTTGCGCAAATTTTTTGGCTACGAAACAATGATTTTTTGACTCAGCTCGACTAGAGGATTAAAATAAGATACCACAATATATACTTTCGGTACAATGCAAAAAAGTTCACTTTTCAGTTTCGTGCACGAATTGTTGGATTGAGTTTATATGCTTCGATTAAAAATAAGTCAAAATTTTGCTCTTGTTTTGTCTGCCTCGCTGGAAATAGAAATAAAAAGTAACTGGGTTATACATATTTTTTTCTTTTTTTATCTCAATTTAAAGGTTTAAAAATGGCCAAGAATTATTTGGAAGTGTCAAACACACTCTGGAATGCGCATCTAACATGACTGAATTGATTATCCATAATGCAACGCTTCAAGATGCTGGTATTTACACGGTGGTTGCGGTTAGTCCGAGTGGTCAGGAGTCTATCAGCACTCATCTTATTGTCGAACGTGCGTGAAAATAAAAAATTAATTGTTGGATTTTGAATTTAAATAAATGAATATTAATTTTTTTAGCTTATGATGGAGTGGAGAAAAGTGCCGGTGAAACATTCATCCTTCCTCAAGTTTTGTTGCAACCACTCGCGGACCAATTGGTTCGTGTAGGCAGCAAAATTTATTTGGCAGTTGTCGGTACGACCATATTTCACAAATTTTATTGACGTCATCTTTTTTCTAAGTGTTCTATTTGCCAAACAGCGTCATCTTCCCCGGAACCAGAAATAGTTTGGTACAAAGATGGAACGAAGATTGAAGAAAGTGATAAAATGCATTTGTCTCAAGAAGGGGGAGTGGGAATCATCCAAATCGAACAGGTGGAGCTCACTGATGACGGACAGTGGAAGTGCATCGTTCGAACTGGATACGGTGAAGCTGTTACGTCGTGTAAAATTAAAGTTGGCGGTAAATTTGAATTTTTTTTCTTTTTTTCCTTTCTGACATTTGATTCGATGAATTTCTCATTTTGCAGTACCGAAAGGGTACCGGCCTCCGGAGTTTTTGGAGCCATTGCAGGCTATGTTGACAGAACAGGGCACGGTGTCGCTGGAGTGTAAAGTGATTGGCATTCCGACACCTGTTTTGAAGTGGTATAAAGACGGGGAAGAAATTCGAGCTGGCGACATGTTTAATGTGGTCCAGCAGCCTGCTGACGAAAGTGGGTCCTTAGGAACCTACACTTGCGAAGCGATCAATTGCATGGGAAGTGTCATCTCGACTGCACAGGTGACAGTCCGACCTCGATCTCATCCCAGATCACCTCGACACGATATTCATTTGTAAGTGTTTTTTTGCTTTTTTTAATTCTTGTCACAAAAATTTTTATTTTTTTATTTAGCAGATCCGACGAATCACATTTCATCCCATCCCAACCAGTTTTTCATGAAGGTTTAGAAGACCAAACTGTGCGTGTTGGAGATAAGCTTAAATTATCAGTCAAAAGTAAGTAGTTTTTTTAAAAAGAAAAAAAAAAATTATTTTAACGTTAATTTAACGTTTAATAACGTTTAATAATTGAACAGTCGATGGCGACTTTGGTGCTGAACCTATGTGGTACAACAGACAAGGAAAAGTCGAAGAAAGTGTTAAATATCATTTTTTCAAAGAAGAACAAAATGTTACCCGACTCGAAATCGACCCCGTCGAAGCCATGGACGAAGGCGAGTGGCGTTGTGTAGCCAGTGGATCTCAGGGACAAGCCGTTTCAATATGTCATCTTACTTTAACAGGTAATATTCATCAATTTATTGTGAAATGATATTGAGTAATTTGAATTTTTTTTTAATGTTTTAGTTCCTAAAAATTATAAAAAACCGAGGTTTCTCGAAGAGCTAAGTGCAATTTTATCCGAAGAAGGAACGGTTTCGTTCGAATGCAAAGTAGTTGGTGTTCCAAGTCCAATGTTGAAGTGGTTCAAGGATGGGGTCGAATTAAAACCCGGCGATGTGTACAAACTAACAGGGACCAAAAGTTTAGGAACGTACGCCTGCGTTGCTTCGAATTTTATGGGTTCCTCGACGAGTAGAACGGAACTTACATTAGAGGATCTTCAAGGAAAACGAAGAAAACGAAGGAGGAAGATTATACCGACTCTTCCTCCTCAATTTACAGTTGCTCTTAAGGATGCGGATGTGAAAATTGGCGAAGAAATGCATCTGGCGGTTACAGGTAAAATAAAAATAAATTATGAAAGTTTAAATTGGATCGTTGAATATGTGTTGTTGTTATTATTGCAGTTATTGTTCCTCCTGAACCCGAAATTTGTTGGTATAAAGATGACGACAAGATAGTACATGATGGTAAACATCGTCTCACTCAAGACGAAAGCGGAACCTACAATTTGGACGTGTTTCCGGTAGACATCAGAGATCAGGGAGAGTGGAGATGTGTTGCCGTCAACAATTTTGGACACGGTTCTACGAATTGCAATGTGAAAATCATTGGTATGTGAAAATGGTAATTGTGAAAAATGATTAGTTACTCATTATATTGTTAATTATAGTTCCAAAACAATATAGAGCGCCAAAATTCATAGAAGAATTACGAGCCGCTCTTTCATCCGAGGGAAATGTGTCACTAGATTGTAAAGTTGTTGGAGTTCCTCAACCGACGTTGACATGGTAGAAATTTATTTTTCGTTTTTTATTTATTTGAAAACGATAAATTATTCGATATTTGTTCTGTCAGGTTTAAAGATGGCGTCGAGTTGAAAGCAGGCGACATTTATCGAATCATGTCCGCTGGTGATGGAACCAGTTGTCTCGGCACGTACACTTGCCAAGCTAAGAACTGCATGGGATCAGCTTCGAGTACTGTAGGTCTGCTCGCGTTTGAAGGTAAATTTAATGAATTAAAATCTGTTTGTTGAATGTATAAAATGGAAAATTTCATTTATAGATCAATTGAAGAAAGATAAAAAGAAGGAGCCGTTTCAACAAGAATTGTCCACTATTGAAGAAAAAAGCGAATACTCCAGTTTCGCAACTCCCAGTTACTCGACCGATAATTGGGACGACTCGAAAGCCGAGATGGAGTTCTCTATTTACGAGACGCCGGATATCACCGAAGACGAAGCGCGACAAATCATCGAAGCGTTCGCCGATCAGGTGTCGGAGCACGTAACGACAAGCAACGTGGCTGATCTACCACCGTTAAGGTTTATCAGGGAGTCTGCCATGATTGGTAATGTTTTAATGGAAGCCGTCATCATTGATGTGCCAATCGAGTGCTGCGAAGACGTGGAGGAAATGGCGATGCGAACGTCTACGGAAAACCTCGAAACTCAAGCGGGAATTGAGGAATTATCGAACACCGAAGCCCTCGTCGTGGACATTCCCTACGACCCGGTGGACTTAAAAGAAATGTCGGACAAGGGACAAGCATCTGAACAACAAGCCCGAGCCGTTAGTCCGACCAATCAAGAGGCAATTTTGGTGCAAGCGCCCTTTCAATTAACCGATATTAAATCTTTATCGGATCCGGAATACCAACGAATGAGAAGTTCGATTGAAGAGATGGAGAGTTTCGTTCACGAGGCGCTGCGGATCGACAGCCCCACTGCGATGAGGGCCGATGTTGGCGACATTCCTAGTCAGGATCATCCGGGGGAACTAAAAACGCACGCTCACGTTGGCATGGCGACGCTTCTGCAGACTGCAGTGGTCATTGCGCCATCAGTTTTGTCGGCAGTTGGGGAAGTTGCACCTCCGCCAGATGACGGTCAACGAGCCGAAGTGGTGTTTGACCAAGCTGCTGCTGTGCAGGTGACTGCTCCTGGGAAAGAGCGAAGGGACGAAATGGCGAAGCGAGAGAGGAGGGAAAGCACTTCCGACGAGGACGTTGGACAATCGGATCAATACGACACTGAAGCCGACATTTCATCGATCATTTCTGATGCCGATGCTTTCGACGTGAATGAAGAATTCGCCAAAGAAGAAACATCAGCGGACAATGCGATCGAAGTGCAGATACCGGACATTTATTCACCGAATCTACAAACTTTAACCGAGGCGTTTATGGACGATAGAGCTACGCCGGTGCCTCCATCCAGTCACGAGGGAGTCATTGTCGAACAAGCCACTGGTCTGGAACATGTAGTATCTAAAGATGTCGAAGTTCAGCAAAAGATGCAAGCGGAACTTCAAATATATGATTTCGAGGCTCTGCAGGTGCAACATACCAGCATTCAATCGCCTTCGCCAATGAGCATGACCGACACTTCTTCTGTGACGTTGACGATGGCTGATGTGACGATTTCTGCGCAATCGGCAGTGGAAGTCCAAAGTTTATTCAAGTTAGAGGGACACGAAGAGATGACTGATGCGACGTTGGGCGATGTTCGGCGAGCTGAAATGAAGGAAACGTCATTTAAAGAGGCCGTGCAAGTGCAGGATTATCATCAACAAACCACCGATGATTTAGAAGGAGAAGTTTCTGGTAAATTGGAACTTCCCAGGCAATTGACGTCACCCGCGGAAGAAGTGGTGGTGGCTGAGGTGGTTCTACAAACCAGAGCTCAGGCGTTAGAAGTTGGTAAATGGAGTCAAGAATTGGAACAAACTGCTCAAGAAAAAGAAGTTTCGTGTTTGCAAGCATTAATAGTGCAAGAAATAGCCGAGTTGAAAGACAGTTTGAAAGAGGCGTTTGAAATTGGATCGGATGCTGACACTTCGTTGGCAGATGTCGCTGATATCTCTTTGAATCAAGAAATTGTCGTCACTTCGGTAGATGCGACTGAAATGTCAGTCCAAGCCAAAGCGCAGCAAGCAGCGACTAGTGAAAAACCCCAAATCCAAATGGAACTAGAAAGAGAGACATTATTAGTGGAAGAAACAAGAATTTTAGAAAGACCAATATTAACGATTTCACAAGCAACGTCACAACCAGACATTGCGGAAGAACGACCTATAACTCCATCGCAAGCTGTGACTGTCGGTCAAGACCAAACTTTTGAAAAAACGGAATTTTTAACCCAGGACGAGTTGGACGTGCAAAAAGCCAGAGAAATGCTGATGACGCCTGTGGAATCTGTCATTGTTTTACAGCAACAAAGCGTTGATGTGGCGATTGAGAGCAAAATTGAAGGGAAACTCGGCCAAGTAGCGGATCAAAGAATCGCTTCACCGATCCAACCGTTGACTGTCGAGAAACAAGAATTAGTTGAAACCTCCTCACACGTTGAAACTTCCCCCCTCCCCACAACCCAAGAGGCCGTTCTTGTCGAGACTCCGAGCAAAAGTCCCCTAGTCATAGAAACACCCACCGCACTCGAATCCACGGAAGATTTCCAAGAACAAGGCCTCAAACCCCCAACCAGCAGTCAGGAAGTTGCCCTCGTTCGGGTGACCACACCCCAACCTTCAATCGGCATCCAAGTACCCGGTGTAGCGGCGGAAATGGTCGAAGGAATGAAAATGGACGCCCATTTTGAAGAACTACACGAATGGGCGGACGAGGTGGGTTTGCGGTCCACCTCCCCAACCGAAGCCGTGGTCGTGCAAGACCCGACTCTGCAACCCGAGGCTGTGCTCGCAATGGATCCTGCTGTTGCAAAAGTGGAGCGCGGGGAGCTGAGAACGGGGACGCCAACGCCTGAAGCCGTCGTTCAGGAACCTCCCGATATGCATCGCCATATTGCAGTAAGTGCATCAAGTTATTCGCACGAGACTTACGAAGATCAAGTTGCAGCAGCCACTGAGCCGGCCACAGGGTTGCACGAGTCGGTCCTCCAACGGACGAGAGCCGTGAAATCACAGGACTCCGTTGAAACGGTATCCGATTTATCCATTTCATCCGACAGCTACATCTCGGCTGCTGAAGACTCCCTCGGTTCGGAGTCGGAGCAGGAGGCGATTCAGGATATTCGCGACACCATCCGTCAAGCCATGCAGGACATTTCGGAGTTGTTGGAAGACAACAAATCGGAGGGCGTGTCAGGGTCTGACAGGGGGTCTTCGATTGCAGATGAGTTTACGGACGATTATCAAATGGCGGACTCGAACTTTGTGGCAAGCTCACTGGCTGTTGAAAGTTGGTCTTTCGAGCAGGAACGGCAATTGGTTAAGGATGATTTAACACCGACACCGCGAGCGGTCGACGACGACGGCAAGGAGTTGTCCGTTTCGCCGGACTCGCAGTCCAGTGACGGTTTATACAAATTAAAAGAATTTGCGGTTATTGAGGATTTTGCTGAGGAAGTTATACTCGAAGCGTTTGTTCAGGCTGTGTCCGATATAGTTAGTTCGGATTCGGGCTTCGGGACCAGGGATGGTTGTACGGATCGCACTGTTTCGGAGGATTGGGTTGTGACTCACGAGTCTGGTTTGGAAGAAGTGACAATCGTTTCTAAGATTACGTCTGCCGCGTCCAGTGATTACGAAGATGCCGTTTCTGATGGCGAAGGCGAATTGAGGGAAAGGAAACTGTTTCGACTTAAGGTGAAGAGGGAAATAAGTCCATCGAGTGGAGAAGACGAATTTGAAGATGCTCGGGAACTAAGGACGGAGGATGTGAGTGATGTGGAGGAAGGAGTGATCGCAAGGATGGATTTGGTCTCGAATGAAACTGGTGAGAGTATTATTTATGATTTGCTCGAATCCGAAATGTATGAAACGTGCAAAATGGAGGAAATGATGGATTTATATCACAAACGAGTTGATGACCAGGGAATTAAGACTGTGGAAGTGAAGATTAATGAGCCGGTGCTTGCGGAAGGGAAGATAAACGAGCCGGTTCTCACAGCCGATGATGTGGTTTTGTCCAAAGAAATTTTGGACATTGCTATTCGAGATGTGACCGATAAACGGTTGGAGTTGAGTCCAGCTTTGCACAGAAGACTTAAAGACCAAATTGAGACGGAATTTATCGAAGAAATCACGGAAGAAATCATTGAACATATTGAAGTCACTGAAACTAAACTGGAAAATGGATTTTCGGAAAAAGACCGATCGAAGCTGCTCGAATCGACAACTAAAGTTTTTACGCTGGCGGAAGAAGAAATCACGTTTGCACAAAACGAAAACAAGCAAGTGCAACTTGTCGAACCGGCTACGGTAAAGGAGATACAATTACAGACAGTTGTTCCTGAAAAACTCGAACAGATTGCTTTTGGTATCGTCGAAGATGTCTTGCATGAAATAAGTACAGCGATTACTGAAGAACAGAAATCGTTTGCAACTGCTCAAGAAATTCAAGTTGCAGCAGCTGGGCTTGAGAATTTGGCTCTAGAAAAGGGTGAAGTGAGCAAAGAGATGGAAAAATTAGATGTGATTGGACAAAAAGCAGATGTCGCTAAAATACCTGAAAAAGATGACGTTGAGTTGACCATTACTTCGCACGAAGTGGAGATTACGGGAAAAAGAATGGAAGAGGGAGTTGATGTCATGGAAGATATACTTTTAGCTCAAGAGGAAATTAAAACTGAAATTATTTATTCAGTTTTGGAAGATAAAACTATCGAGGAAAAAGTTGCTGACAAACAGGAAGACACTATTGATGAATTAAGAGTCATTCAAATGGAAGATGTTGGTTTAGCACATATTTCTGGTGACGTTTCCGAGTTAAAAATTACTAAAATACTTGAAAAAGAAGAAGTTGAGTTGGTTATAACATCGCATGACGAGATGGCGAGTAAAGGTTTGGAAAAGGGAGTTGACACCATGCAAGACACACTTTTAGCTCGGGAAGAAACTAAAATGGAAATTATTTATTCGGTTTCTGAAGATAAAAATGTAATTGAAAATGTTGCTGACAAACAAGAAGAAACCATTGATGAATTGAAAGAGGTCAGTTTAACACAAATTCCTGGCGATATTTCTGAGTTGAAAGTAACTAAAATACCTGACAAAGATGACGTTGAGTTGGTTATAACATCACACGACGAAAATATTATAGAAAAAACAGTAGAGACGGGAATTGATGTTATGGAGGACAAGCAACTGGCTCAAGAAGAAACAAAAATGGAAATTATATACAAGGAAGAAGAAATTATTCAGGCAGAAATCATTGACGAATTGCAGGAAGTTAAAATGGAGGAAGCTGCTTTGATCTCTGTTGATGAAACCAAAGTGAAAGTCGCTGTTGGAAATATTGAGGACATTACACAATCAACAGCTGAAACAACTCGGGTTGAAGTGGAAGCAATGGCAACCCAAGTGAAAATTGAAGGCGAAGTGATGGCAACTTCTGATTTGGAAACTTTTAAAGTTACTGAAGAAAAGGCTGATGAACTCGTTTCAGCAAAGGAAACTCAAGTTATCACAGTAACAGAAAGCAGGATAATAACTGAATCTGAGAAAATGACTGAAGAAAATGTTGAAGGTTTTGCTGCGCAACAAGCGATTGAACTTATGTCTGAAATTACATCCGAACTTCAGGAATTAAACTTGGATGAAAAACATCTTCAAATTACTAAGGAAGAGGAAAAGGTAGAAGTAGAAGTCAGGAAAGCAGATTTGTTAGCCGTTGCTACCGAAAATGTTGAAAAAGAAATCAAAACAGTTAGCACTGATGAGTTACCGCAAGAATTTTTGGAAATGGCTGTGGCTGAAGTTAGTGACAAAGATAAAGTTGATGTAATGGTGCTTGCTGCAGGTGAAACTGCGGCAATAGAAACGTTGGAAACTATTACTGAAATTTTAAGTGAGAAAGCAGAAGTCGAAACAGCTCTGATATCGCAAACTGTATTATCTGCTGTAGAAACTGTTCAGATGACAGTACTGGATGACAGAAAGGAAATTAATGATATTGAAAAAAGTACATTAACTGAAAGTAAAGCAACAGAAATAATAGAACTTGAGAAACTAAATATTGCACAACAGAGTACTGACAAATTAGAAGAAGATAATCATATTATTGAGGAACAAGAAATTACTACTGTTGTAACTGAAGAAAAAATAGAAATTGCTGATTCTGTACAAGTTGGAGAAATAACAATGGCAGAAGAAACAATGAGAGTTGCTAGTGAAAATGTTATTGATGAACAACAATACACGACTGAATTGGAAATTGGAGATGAGTTTAAATTGGAAGAAAAGGGCAGTGAACTGAAGATCGATCTTAACTTTGTAGCTGTTTGTGAAACAACTGAAACTGCAGTTGGTGTAACAACTTCTGAGATTTTACCAATGAAAGTGACTGAAGATACTGCTACTGAAACTACAGTTGTCGATGAATCAAGGTTGGAAGTGATTGCATCCGAAACTGATATTTTTGATGATTTGTCCGAGGATGAAGTAACGGAAGAATCACAAGCTGAAATATTTGCTGCAGAATCAGATGAAGAAATGGTTTCTGCTGCTGAACAAGTTGAACCAACTAAAGTTGAACAGACTGAAGTTGTAGAAACTTCTGCCGTGGAATCGGATGAAGAAATGGTTAGTGCTGCTGAAGAAGTTAAAGAAGTTATTACTGCAGTTGAACAAGTTGAAGAAATTGTTACTGTTGCTGAACAGGTTGAAATTGCTGCTGTTGCTGAACAAGTTGAAATTGCTGCTGTTGCTGAACAAGTTGAAATAGCTGCTGTTGCTACACAAATTGAAGAAATAGTCTCCACTGCTGAACAATTTGAAGAGGTGATTTCTGCTGCTGAACAAATAGAAGAAGTTGTTTCTGTTGTTGAGCAGGTTGAGGAAATTATTAGTACTGCTGAAAAAGATAAAAAGATCACTTTTGCTCCTGAACAAGTTGTACAAGTTATTTCTTCCACTGAAAAAGTTGAAGAAATAATTGATACTACTGAACAAGCTGAAACAATTATTTCTGCTGTCGAGCAAATTGAAGAAATAGTTAGCGCTGTTGAAAAAGAAAAAGAAGTTGTTTTTGCTGCTGAACTTGTTAAGGAAATGGCTTCTGTTACTGACCAATTGGAAGAAATTGTTAGTACTGCTGAAGAACAAGTTGAAGTTGTTACTGCTGCTGAACAAATTGAAGAAATGGTTAGCTTTGTTGAAAAAGAAAAAGAAGTTGTTTTTGCTGCTGAACTTGTTAAGGAAATGGCTTCTGTTACTGACCAAGTGGAAGAAATTGTTAGTACTGCTGAAGAACAAGTTGAAGTTGTTACTGCTGCTGAGCAAATTGAAGAAATTGTTAGTCTTGTTGAAAAGGAAAAAGAAGTTGTTTTGGCTGCTGAACAAGTTAAAGAAATGGCTTTTGTTACTGACCAAGTGGAAGAAATTGTTAGTACTGCTGAAGAACAAGTTGAAGTTGTTACTGCTGCTGAGGAAATTGAAGAAATTGTTAGCCTTGTTGAAAAAGAAAAAGAAGTTGTTTTGGCTGCTGAACATGTTAGGGAACTGGCTTCTGTTACTGACCAATTGGAAGAAATTGTTAGTACTACTGAACAAGCTGAAGAAATTATTTCTGCTGCTGAGCAAATTGAAGAAATTGTTTGCGCTGTGGAGATAGGGAAAGAAGTTGTTTTTGCTGCTGAGGAAGTTAAAGAAATAGTTTCCGTCGCTGAACATGTGGAAGAAATTGTTAGTATTACTGAAAAGAGTGAAGAAATTGTTAAAGCTGCTAAACAAGTTGAAGAAATGGTTTCTACTGTGCTAATTGAACAAACCCAAATTGAAAAAATTGAAATTATAGAATCTTCTACTGCAGAATCAGATGACGAAATGCTTTCTGCCACTGAACAGTTGGAAGAAATCAAAGTTGAGCAAACTTCTATTCTGGAATCTGATGATGAAATGCTATCTGCTGCTGAAGAAATTGAAGTTGTTGATTTATCTCGAGTCGAACAAGTGACTAGAGTTGAAACATATGCACAGACATTAGTGGCTTCTTTGTTTATTGAAGCGAAAGAAATACTCAAAAAAGACATTAAAACGGAAAAATTGGAAATTTTATCCGAAGTCAAAGTAAAAGAAATGGTTATTGAACAGAAAGTTTCTGAAATTGAACTTAAAGACAAAGAAGAAAATGATGAAAACAAAATGATATTACGAAGTGCTGAAAATGTTGCTGTAGAAGTGTTACAAAGTTTGTTTGAATCCACTTATGTTGAAATTGAAAAATTAGCTGAAAGTGAGACGAATGTAGCTGTGGAAATTGTGGATGCAGTAGCAACAGAAGTGTCAGTTCCAATGGTGGTTGAAGAAGTGACTGAGATCATGGGAAAACAGACAGACACTGCCGAAGCTAAGGCTAAAGAAGAGATTAAAGCAGAAACACTTTCGGTCCAAGATATTACTCAAGTTTGCTTATTTCCCGAAGAAAATATTATTGATCAGGAAATCCAGGAATTTGCTAAAGAGAAAGTTGAAGAAACTGTGTCTGAAGTGATAGGAAATTTATTAGAAGTGCAAACAGACGTAACACAGGTCATTTTACCAAAAGAAGAAACAATTTTACAACCAACTCAAGAATCTGTAATTGCTTTGGTTAGTGAAAATGCAGAGTTAATCATCACTGCTGAAACAATTGAAGAAATTACACCAAAAATTCAAAAAGAACCCATGCAAGTAGTTCTATCATCTTCAGAAACAACGATTTTACAAGAAACTTCTGAATCTTTAAATGCATTGACAGAAGACATTTCTGAACAAACAATTGCAGACACATCTGAACAGTCTCAGCCCAAAGTAGAAGAAAGTTCAGTTTTAGTTATCGCTGCACCAGTTACAGAGGAAATACCACACGGTCTCTCTGAGATAGTAAATGACGAAACGAATTTGGCAACAACTGCTTTTGTTGCTGATGAAACTGTAGAGAAACAAACACTAGAATTGATTTCTAAATTTGAACTGAAAGAAGTTGTAGCCACTGAATTAGAAGTTACTAAAATCCCTGAGAAATTTGCAGAAAGAATGTTGTCAACTATTTTTGGAGAAGCTATATGCGCAGCTGAAACTAATGAAGCTGAAACTATTAAAGTTGGTGAAATATTAGCTGAACATAAAAATGATATCATATCTACAATTGAAGAAAGTGAAGTTCAAATTTTATCTGCAGCTGTAGTAATTGAAGAAGAACCACAGCAGGAGGCTGTGACTGAAATAGAAAATAAAATACATGAAGAATTAGAAATAAATACTGCAAATATTTGTGCTGATAAAGTACTAAGTACATTTTTCGAAGCTACAACTTCACTAGTTTCCCAATTTGTTTTTGAAAGCATAATTCAACAGCAAAAAACTGATGTTATTGATGACCTTAATACTGAAAACGCAATTCCAGTTGTAGCTACAGTGAATGAAGAAACCAAACCACAAGTTGTTGAAATAAAGCCAGAAATAGTTTCTTCAGAAATACAAGAAGGCACAGAAATATTAATTAAATCGGCTGAAAAGTGTGCTCAAAAAATGTTTAAGGAAATATTTGAGGAAATAGAAGATAATGCAACTGTAGTGGATGTGAATGAAAAAATTTTGGATGAAGAAAAGATTAAATTAGTTGAGGTTAAACAACCAGTTGTTTTGGCTGCATCTATAGAAAATGTCACAGAAGAAGAATTAGAAAATGTAGAGAAAGATAAAACTGAATCAGAACTTAAAGTTATTGAACAGCTATTAGAACCAATATTAAAGGCATCTATTTTGACAGCTGATGTTGCTTATTTGGAAGAGCATCCACAGCAAGTTGTTGTAGAGTCGTTTCAGTTAGGAGACAAGAAACAAGAGGTTGTTTCTGATTCACAAATAGTATGTCATGAAGCTATTGTAGTGGACCAATTAATTGAATCAGACACAGAAAAATTTGATCACCAAACATATAAAAATTTACCTCAGTTGGAAATTGCAAATGTGAGTTTAAGCGAAGTACAACATTTAGAATTATTAGATGTAAAAGACTCAGAAGTTGAATTACTAACATATACTGCAGCAGAAGTAATTGAAGAAAGTTTGGTTAATATATCAAACAAAAAACAAGAAACCGATAAAGTACAAAGTGAAGCAACAATTAAGTTATCAACTAAGACAGATATTAGCAAGGATGAAGATGATGTAAATGCATTCATTTACTTTCTCAAAACAATCTAAAGCATCTGAAGAAGTGACAGAAACAGAATCAACAATTAAAGTTAAAGATTCTCAATCATCAAATCAAGAAGTATTGTTGAATGAAACAAAAACAATTATTGAAGAAAAGGAAATTGAAGAGACAAGCAAAAAACAAAAATCATCAAATAAACAAACAGTGGAAACAGAGCTGGAACAATTTGATGATATAGTGCAACTTGTGCGAGACATTGATGAAAAGGAAATTGTTCAATGTGAAACTAGCAGCACGCATATGGAGGCAGATTCAATTCAAGAAGTTAAAAAGAATATACTGGTGATGTTGATAAAGGAAATTACATGAAGCTGATGAAGACAACAAGGAAAATAAAAACAATGACGAATTGATAACAAAAAAGAATACTGAAGAAAAAAATAGAATAACTGAAGAGGAAGTTAAAAGGAAAGCTCAGAACGAAGCTGTAAAGAGAACTGATGAAGAAAAAAGATTAGCAGAAGAACAAGCTAAACAGAAAGCTGATGATGAAATAAGATTAGCAGAAGAACAAGCCAAACAAAAGGCTGATGAGGAAAAGAAGATTAGCAGAAGAACAAGCCAAAATGAAGGCTGATGAGGAAAAGAGATTAGCAGATGAACAAGCCAAAAAGAAGGCTGATGAGGAAAAGAGATTAGCAGAAGAACAAGCCAAACAAAAGGCTGATGAGGAAAAGAGATTAGCAGATGAACAAGCCAAACAAAAGGCTGATGAGGAAAAAGATTAGCAGAAGAACAAGCTAAACAGAAAGCTGATGACGAAATAAGATTAGCAGAAGAACAAGCCAAACAGAAGGCTGATGAGGAAAAGAGATTAGCAGAAGAACAAGCCAAACAAAAGGCTGATGAGGAAAAGAGATTAGCAGAAGAACAAGCCAAACACAAGGCTGATGAGGAAAAGAGATTAGCAGAAGAACAAGCCAAAAAGAAGGTTGATGAGGAAAAGAGATTAGCAGAACAACAATCCAAACAAAAGGCTGATGAGGAAAAGAAATTAGCAGAAGAACAAGCTAAACAGAAGGCTGATGAGGAAAAGAGATTAGCAAAAGAACAAGCCAAACAGAAGGCTGATGAGGAAAAGAGATTAGCAGATGAACAAGCCAAACAGAAGGCTGATGAGGAAAAGAAATTAGCAGAAGAACAAGCCATACAAAAGGCTGATGAGGAAAAGAGATTAGCAGAAGAACAAGCTAAACAGAAGGCTGATGAGGAAAAGAGATTAGCAGAAGAACAAGCCAAAAAGAAGGTTGATGAGGAAAAGAGATTAGCAGAACAACAATCCAAACAAAAGGGTGATGAGGAAAAGAAATTAGCAGAAGAACAAGCTAAACAGAAGGCTGATGAGGAAAAGAGATTAGCAGACGAACAAGCCAGAATGAAGGCTGATGAGGAAAAGAGATTAGCAGAAGAACAAGCCAAACAGAAGGCTGATGAGGAAAAGAGATTAGCAGAAGAACAAGCCAAACAAAAGGCTGATGAGGAAAAGAGATTAGCAGAAGAACAAGCCAGAAAGAAGGCTGATGAGGAAAAGAGATTAGCAGAAGAACAAGCCAAAAAGAAGGCTGATGAGGAAAAGAGATTAGCAGAGAAAGCTGACAGAGAAAAGAAAAAGCCGAAGAAGAAGCTAAGATGAAAGCTGGCGAAGAGAAGAGATTAGCTGAAGAAGCCAAGAAGAAAGCTGACAGAGAAAAGAAAAAAGCTGAAGAGGAAGCTAAAATGAAAGCTGACGAAGAGAAGAGATTAGCTGAAGAAGCCAAGAAGAAAGCTGATAAAGAAAAGAAAAAGCAGAAGAGGAAGCTAAGATGAAAGCTGATGAAGACAAGAGATTAGCTGATAAGAAAAAGAGAAAGGCAGAAGAAGAAGCTAAGCTAAAGGCTGATGAAGAGAAGAGATTAGCTGAAGAAGCCAAGAAGAAAGCTGACAGAGAAAAGAAAAAGCCGAAGAAGAAGCTAAGATGAAAGCTGACGAAGAGAAGAGATTAACTGAAGAAGCCAAGAAGAAAGCTGACAGAGAAAAGAAAAAGCCGAAGAAGAAGCTAAGATGAAAGCTGACGAAGAGAAGAGATTAACTGAAGAAGCCAAGAAGAAAGCTGACAGAGAAAAGAAAAAAGTCGAAGAGGAAGCTAAGACTAAGGCAGAAGAAGTGAAAAGATTAGCTGATAAAGATAAGAGAAAAGCGGAAGCAGAAGCTAAGAAAAAATCTGATGAAAAGAGGCTAGTGGACGAGTATGAAAAAAAGAAAGCCCACAGAGAAGCATTGTATAAAGATACGAATAAAAGTAAAATAGACAGTATCAAGAGAAAAGAAAAATATGTTCAAGAGGAAGAGCGTTTTGAGAAGATTGATAACCTTAATGCCATAAGCAGTACATCATCCAAAAAAATATATGTTCCAAGTTCCCACGATGAAATGCCAGCAGATTCCACTGAAAGAAAATCTAGAAGTCAATTCAAAACACCAATGTTTAAGTCTGATGCTACAACCAGGTATAGACGAAGAAGTATTGATGTTCAGAAATATGTGGAACCAACCGTTGCTCGTAAATCATCATTTAGCAGACGAATAACAGAAGTTGATAAAAGTCGAATTGCCTTAACATCAGCGTATAAAATTCCTTCAATGGAAAGATTTGAAAAAAGACGACCACCTTTACCTAAGATGACAATGCAAATTCCTTCGTTACCAAGAAGGCAACAGTATACTCAGCCAGAAATTGTGTCGTCACGTTCGATAAGTGCAGATGGAGTTCATTCTACATATTACATCGGCCAGATTCAAAGGACAAGATTTGGCGAAAACGAACGACTAAAACCACTCGACTTAATAACACGAACACGTAGCGAGGAGGACGTGCGTGGTTTCTCGTCGAGACCATCTGTGGAAATACCATTGTCAAAATATTTGGAAGAATGCTCAAAGACTACAAAACAAGTTCAGTTTTTGGAGACATCTGCAATGGTGCGATCTCGAAGCGCAGAAATGTTATCCGAACGATACAAACATGGGGATCATGAAGAATTGTCATACAAAGCTAGTTTGTATCGTCCAAAATGGAACCAAGAATCTGTAACATTAAGAAGAAAATCGAAAAGCCCTCTTGAAAGGCCATCTTCGCAGGTTGATTTGTCTTATACACTTCCAACTCGTCGCCAACATTCACCCGAAGTCAGTTTAACACTTCCAAGACGAATAAAAACTTATGAGGAAGATTTTACTGAACTTGGAATAAAGCGACCTGTTCGTAGCCGTGATAGAGATACATCGGATGTACTTCCTTTATCATATCAATCCCAGATATACAAGCCAACACCACATCCGCAATCACCTTCGCCTATTAGACGAAGGCCACCGCAAACACCCATTGTTCACGATCAAAAAGTTGATGTAAGAAAACGCAAACCATTGCAGTTAGCCACAAGCACTCTACAAGAGAAATCTCGAAGTTATGACGCTTTGCCTCATCCAGATGACAGTAAAGATAAATCTGACATTTTCCCATTGTCATACCATCCAAAAATACATAAAAATCAAATAAAGAGAAGCGAAGGTCCAATACGAAGCCGCGAGATACCTTCGCGTGTAAAAGAAGACAAAAAGAAAATGGAAACTCCTGTTTATACGCGTAAACGTCCCGAATCATCACATCCGACACCTCCGAGCGAACCATTATCTAGATCTCGCAGTTATGACATCATACCTCGAAAAAGAATTGACACATCTGATGTGTTTCCATTATCGTACCAGGCTCAAGCGTACAAATCGAAAGTTAAGACCGAGACTATAAGTCCAGCAAGGACGAAATATCAAGAAGTAGTTCGGCCCAAAGTTGATTTGGGTGGACCATCTTTGAAATTGGCAGACAGAAAAATTCAAGCGTACGAAAGGTTTTATGTTCCTTCTTCGCGCTCTCGGAGTTTGGACGTGAAAACTGACGAGTCGCAAGTGTTTCCATTATCTTACCGACCATCTTTACATCGACCCAAGTTTGAAAGAGAAATCAGCAGTTCGAAAATTCAGTATACCGAACGATATCGAGTTGAAAGCAGAGTCGAACAACGAGCAAAGACATTAGAAAAGGAAAAACCAGACGTAAAAAGAACTTCTCGATTAATGGCGTCGTCAGATTTGCCTCGCTCGCGTCGTCGCACTTCCAGTTTCAGCGTTGAAAAAGACTCGTCTGACGTTTTTCCACTGTTATATCAACCGCAAATTTATCGCTCGAGGACTCGAAGCGATGCATCACCAACTACTAGACCAAGACCACACAGTCAATCTACTGATTTCGAACAATCTCTTACATTAACTGGACGTGCTCTTAGAGCTGGACGTGTCAAGCTCGCGGAAAGAGAAACACCACCGATTGATGTGCGAAAACGTGAAGTTTCAACATTTTCCAGTCCTCTTTCGCGTTCCCGAAGTCACGATGTGTTGAATTTACAGCCAGCTCCTCATTTTGATACAAATTTGTCAAGATATCGTCGTATGCGAGATGAAAGTCCAGTTAGAAAAGCTAAATTGCTGCCATCGCATGAGGATGTGGATGTGGAAAAGAGAGTCGAAAAACGGGCAACACATTTGTCCAAGACGTTAGTTAAACCTAAATCGATTCTCGGTCCATTTCCTCTTTCAAAGTCGACTAGTTTAGATGTAAGAAAATCATCATTCGACACATCCAACGTGTTTCCTCTTACTTACAAACCTCAAATGTATCGTTCATCAGTTACAATAGTACAAGACGTAGAAATAGAAAAAGAAAAACCAAAATCAATTTTTCGTGGACGAAGTCCAATAAAACGAACTTTGAAACAGAGTTCAGAGACAGAAACACATGACAAATCAGAAGACATAAAAATGAAACGTTTTCATCACTTGGAAGTTCAACCAATCCCACTTACACGATCGAGGAGCCATGAGTTCTCCAAATACGACTCGTCGGACATCATGCCACTAGATTTCAGTCCACTTCATTATAGACCGCATATTCCTCGAGTAGGCAGTATTGATGTGCTACACAGATCCGACGAGACCGAAGAAACGGTTACATTGCCACGTCCGAGAGCTGCAACCGTGGAAACGGAGTTTGCGTACAAGCGAGTACGTCATTTTGAACCTAATGCAGAGTTCGAGTTGCGAAGGAGGAGGAGGAGTCCAAGTCCAGAAAGTCGTTCTGTACGATGGTCGAGTCCGATTAATTATCCACGTCATTACGAAGAGGCGAGTGTGCAAATGGAGCTGCGAAAAGCAGTCGTCGTGCCGAAACGCTTAGCTGGAGTTAGACACGCGATGGAAATGTTTTTCCGGTCGCGCAGTTTGCCATCCGAATCGTCGGAGAAGGTTGTAGTCGACGAAGTGGACTCGAACAACATTTTTCCATTGTCGTATATTGCAAGAATTTATCGCGCGAGACGTCTACAGAAGGACAAACCAGATTTACCTAAACCGTTATCGCGTTCTCGGTCGTTACAGAATCTGAAATCGGACGCGCCGCATGCGTTTCAAAGACGCAGGCAGCGCGAAGAAGCGCCAGCGATGTTGACAGTCCGAAAACGTTCTCCAAAGTACGAATTAGAAGTCGAGAGACCCGATTATAAAGTGCAGAACTCGAATTTACGTTTACCACCGTCCGGTTCTTCGCTCCGACGAGTGGCGAGCGAAAATCACGTGCCGAGACATCTCGGTTCAACGGCGGACACGACGAGAAGTCGTATCAAAGACAAGAGTCCATCGTTTCATCATCTTCAACCCGATGTCAGCTTGCAACGTTCCCGAAGTTCGGATACGGTTTATTCTCCGACGACACGATCACTGACAACAACATCGGCGTATTGGTCGACCGATCGGATCAGCCGGGACGACTCCACGGCTCCTTCTTTTCAAAGACCGCTGGTTCGTGGTCGGATGGACGATAGTTTGTACGGGTTGAGCGAATTGTCGTTGGACCGTCGGATGAGTTTCAACGACGCCGTCGAGAATGTTCGAAGTTTGCAGAGATTGACCACGATGTCCGACATTGAGGATCTGCCCGAATTCGAGGTGTACGACAGTTTGAGAACGGACAAATCGGATTCAAAGATATCGAGGAAAATATTCGGTAGAAGTTTTCGTGGCGTGTCGTCGATTTTCGCAATTCCAAGAAGAGTTAGTGAACGATTTCGGATCGGAGGCGGACGGGAAGGTCGGCCGGCGTTTGTGACACGGCTCAAGAAAACTACGACCAAAGTGGGTGTTGGGATCAAGTTGATTTGCAGCGTGATCGGGCAACCGACACCTCGAATCCGTTGGTTGAAAGATGGCGTTGAAGTTCGTCATCGGTCGGGAATTTATGATCTTGTAAGTAGGATTTGTTGCGTTAGGCTTTTAATTCTCTATTTAATACAACTGTTTATCGATACACGAACAACACACAAAACATACTGGCTAATAATCTTCTTCTGCTTTTCCTGCTCTTTCTGTGTCTTTTTGCGAGTAATCCGAGTGCTTTTTCATTTCTTTTTAGATGTTTTTATTTTTAATTTTTTTTTATTTAATGAAATGTAAATTTAAATTTTACAGAATGAAAATGGAGTTTGCACTCTGCAGTTGACGAATCCTAAATTAGAGGATAGTGGCGATTATACTTGCATCGCTACTAATATGCACGGGGAAGATGCAACATCCGCGAGATTAGTTGTTAAATCGGGTAAGGAAAAGGAAAATGAAACGAGGGGATAAAAAATTGTTTTAATACCGGTAATATTTTTATTCAATTAAAGATGATAAAAAGTCGCCGGTTTTGACTAAATCTTCGACAATTACTATTGGATATGAGGGCGAAAATGTTACATTAACGTGCAACATGATTGGAAGACCATTACCTGTTGTCACATGGTAAGTTATTGAAATTTTAAGGAATTTTTGGGTTTGATCCAAATTTGTCACAAAGCGTGTAATTAGGCGTGGTATGGCAAATTTGTCTAAAATTTTGACTTTTTGTAAATGAACATTCCTCGTCTTAAAAAAAAAAAAAAATGTCGAAATTTGTGTTAATGTGAAAGTGCTTTGGCTCGCACGCAAAAAATAAATTTATTGGCTGCTTTCAAGGTTCAAAGATGGCGTGCCCATTGGAAGACGTGCTGCCGCTCGTGCGGTAGCCACTGTGGATCTCAAAGGGACTTGTAAACTGGTCATTCACGGGGCTACGATGGAGGATAATGGACAATACACTTGCGTGGCTGAGAATGCCTTTGGTCAAGATGAAGTCACGACATCGGTCGATATTAAAAGTACGTAACAAAAAAAAAAAAAAAAATCGAATTATTTTAAATCGTTAATTGAATACATTTTATTTAATATACGTTTAACTAAGAATTGTATAAACGTTATTTTATTTTTTAATTATAACAAGTGTGACCCGATTTTTATCAGCTAGATTTTCTGTGTCCAAAAAGGGAAAACCACACGAGCTGCCAACTAGGTTTTTAAAATAACTTTAACTCCGCTCAGTGTGCTCTTAAATTACTTAGACATTTGCTGAATGCGACATTTTTTTCTCACACCATGTAACGCGTAATAAATATCCTTTGGTCATTTTATTCTAGATTCCAAAGTTTAAGTAATGTCTAAAATAAAATTTTATTTATTTATTTATTTATTTTTATTTTTATTTAGGAAAACATTCAAGATCCAATATATCCGATTATCTACCACCGAAAAATTATGGATCCGTGAAAGAAAGCCCTATATTCTTAACACATTTGATTGACAAAATAGTCCTATTGGGAAGCACAGTGGTTTTACAATGCGAGGTGACAGCTACCCCAAGACCGGAAGTTGTCTGGCTGCACAATGGATTAGAACTGCACCAAACTGTACACATCCGAATATCGGAACACGGCTGTCTGCACACGCTTACCATTTGCGACGTGTCGTACTCAGATCTTGGCATTTATTCGTGCAGAGCATCGAATGGTTTTGGAGTCGCGCACTCGACTTCGTGTCTCACTTTTGGTTTGAAAGATGAAGACATGGAGTTTGGAGTTGCGGCCATGTTCATCGCGAAACCGACTGCGGCAGTTAGTATACAGAGAACTAAAGATTTGGTGTTGTCCGTTGAAGTTGAAGGCGAACCTAAACCGAAAGGTGACGCAAAAATAAATAAATAAATAAATAAATAAATAAATAAAATAATAAAAGTAATAATTTTATTATTTATTTTTATTAGTCACTTGGTTGAAGAGTGCTCGCGATATCTCGAGATCAGTTCGAGCGTACAAGGACGTTCAGGGAAGCACTCACAAATTGGTCATTCGAAATGCAATGCTGGCGGATTCTGGGGAGTACACGGTGGAGACCAGTAATGCTTTGGGCAGGGATAGTGCGAGATTTATGGTGGATGTCACTCCTGCAACTAAATTGTGGGTTCATTTTTTTTTTTTTTTTTTTAAATATTTTATTTATTTATTTATTTTATAGGAATGATAGAGTTTACGATTATAGAAAAACAGCTGACATTCTGTCACAGCTTCAGTATTACAGGCAAACTGCTACGTCTATAAAAGGTGTGAATTTAATTAAATTATTGCGAATAACTAAAAAAATTAATTATTTTATTCTAGAATTGCCTGGTCCAATAGCGGGCGAGCCTCAAATAATCGAAATAGGCCGTAATTGGGTGACACTTTTATGGCCACGTCCGAATTTCGACGGTGGGAGTTCATTACTCGCCTACAAAATCGAATCTAGGGAAATTGGATTTGGTATATGGGAGGAAGTTGGTCTTTCTCCCATTACCATATGCGATGTGTACAATTTGAAATCCGACTGGTATAGAATAAATACAAAATAAAAAGTTCTATAATTTTAATTTTTATTTTTAATTTTAAATTTTTTCGCGCAGTGAATACGAATTTCGAGTCTCGGCTCGAAATAAACTCGGATGGGGCGAATCCATTTGCACGACAACGCCGATCAAAATCGTCAAGAGGCCGCACCTGCCTCACTTTGAAAGGCTGTTACCTTCAAACGTCAAGTCGCACATCGGAGCCGAAGTGATCTTGAGTTGCAACGTACGTTTTCCACATAAACTTTTAAATTACATGGGCGTTAACATAATTTCTCTTTTAATATTATAAGATTACGGGATACCCGGATCCTGAAATCAGATGGTTTAAAGACGATTGCAACGTGCCTTTGTTACCCGACTCGAGACACGGGTTCACCTACGACGGATTCACGGCGTCGTTGATCATCAGAAACGTCCATTTTGACGACAGCGGAGAATACATTTGCGAAGCGAGCAACTTGGGAGGACGACTCACCACCTTCACTCGGCTGTTGGTTATGGAGACAAAGGGTAAAGGGGGTCCCAAAAGGGTTTATCTGTTTTAAAAGGTGTTTTAAAAGGTAAAAGTATATATTATTTTGATTTTCTTTTTGTGCTGTGCTGTGACGCTTTATTTAAAAGAAAAAGAGTTAATTTCATCGTGTGGAGTCTGTAATTAAGTTGTCAAAGCGAGATTTCGATGAGATAAAATATGTAAATTATCTACGCGATGCAGTTCAACTCTTCACATATTTATATCGCTCGAGTTGCCGCGTGCTGGAAATGTATTTGTAGTTTTTTAATTAGCTTTTTGGGGTGTGTTTTCATCGCCCGGCGCGTTTTAATTGCTTTGTTTTATCGCTATAAGTAGAAGATGTAGAGGAAATTGCGGGCAAGTATTATGGAAATAGCACACAAACGATTTACGTCGATCAACCCTCATTCGTGATACCCGAGTTCACCATGAAGTTGAAGGATAGGAGGGTAAAGAGCGGAAATTTGATTCGATTTAGCTGTCAAGCTACTGGAATTCCTCTACCAACGATCTCTTGGTTCATAAAAGGAGTGCTCGTTACCTCATCAGGTATAATCTTTTAATATATAATTGAATTTGATGTTTTTATTTAATTTTTTTTTTTTTTTTTTTAAAAATTAGATAATTGCATCACGTTTAAAGACGGTGACTTCGACACGTTAGAAATTCCACGAGCGGGTCGTGATGACGCGGGAGAGTATTTAGCGGTGGCTAGAAACGATCACGGGATTGCAACTAGTAAATGTACACTCGAAGTGGAAGGTAAAAACAGTCTAAACGGGTGAAAAAAGGTGAAAATGGACCAAAAAAGCGTGTATAATGAATTTTTTTTCTCTTAAACATTTGAAAAACGAGTGAAAAACGAGTGAAAAACTCGTTTTACGAATTAATTTGTTGTTGTTTATTTTATTTTTAAGTTTTTCAAGCGGATTTAGCGTTTATCAGACACCTCGAAAATAAAACTGTACGACAGGGAAGTGCGGTCACTCTAGATGGGGTCATCTTCTGTAACAGCACGTCCAACATGACGTGGTACGAATTAAACATTTTTTTTTTTTAGAATTTATTAAATAAATTATTATTCTCAGGCAAAAAGATGGCCAAGATGTCACCGGCGATTGTCGACACAGTTTGAGACGGAACCACGACGGACGTTGCGCATTGACCATTTCTGACGTACGTCCGGAGGACTCGGGGACGTATGTGGTCACTGTGAGCGGCGATGGTGGATCGGTGGCCTCGAGTAGTGCAACTTTGAAAGTTCTGGCTGGTGAGTGGCATTTTAATGCTGATTACAGTTATTAATTCTTCAGTTAATATTGTGATTCATCATGTGACTAAAGCTATTTTCCATCCGACTTGATTCATTTTCTGTGGACCTATTTTCTTATATCGAGGTTGGACCTGTTTTAATATTAAGGTCATTACCTTTTACGGGCATCTCACTTGTTTAACTATTAATTTTTTTTTATATGTTTTTTAATAAGTAAAACGAAGTGTGAACTCTTTGAACTCGATTTTGACGTTTCGTTTCAGAATCTTCTCTCAACGACTCGGATGATTTGGAGAGGTCAACTTCGAGGAATTACGAGGAACCATTGAACTCTGGGTACTCGGTGTAAGTAAGGTTAATTGAAAAATAAAATAAAATAAAATGAGGAACTCATTTCATTTTATAATTATTTATTTTTATTTTTTTATTTATTAAAAAAAATATATATTTGACAAGAATTGATTATTCTGCTCCAGTAAATGGATCCTCATTTTCTATTCAATAAATTTCATTTTTATTTTTTTATTTTTTATTTTTTTTGTTTGCAGACACTCATTAATACCAATTTTTATTAAAAAACCGCGATCAACCGGCGCAGTAGAGGGTGACGCTGTTGAATTATTGTGCGAAGTGAGCGGTGATCCCAAACCGGAAGTTCTGTGGCTGAGAGATGGACTCGGGGTGAGTTTTTATATTTATATTTTATTTGCATTTGAGATTTTATTAACTAGTTAAACCATCTTGTTTGATCTATTTTGGGGGTGTAGGCAAAATAATGGCTCGTAATTCTTCGGGCAGACAGTTTAATTCGTTTTAATTTGTAGTCGAAGACCTAATTGGCATTTGAAATGCTCAATGCTCGAGGAATTATTATAAAAATAAAAAAATGAGTGAAATTACGGGCAATTTTTCTTAAAAGATTTAAGTTTTAGCTAGAGGGAATTGAATGATTTGCTGCGCGCTGTTTCTTGCGGTTTTAAACGTGATAACAGATCGAAATAATAAATAAATAGTTGAGGGATTGAGTTGTTTTCGAATGAATGATATATACTTGAAAAATCTTTGAAATTGAATTAATTTTAATTTTTAAATCATTTAAATTCAAGCGATGAACATCATTACGAAAGATATATTAACCCCGCTTTTTAAATAAATAAATAAAGCAAAAAAAGTAATATTTTTATTTTTTAGGGAAAAAATGATAAATACGTGCAGAGTTGTTTAAGTTAAACTTGTATCGAGGACCGTGAGTTTTTTGGCCTCGATCTAGCGTGGGATATACGTTTAACAGCTCGTAATTTGCATTTTTACAAACATAACTGTAGAGAACATTTATTACATGACGTAAATACAAATATGTGAATTCGAATAGGAGTTATAGGTAGCAAAACGGGTGACAGTACACGAAAGTGCCAATGAATGCTAAATAAATGCATTATGGCTCGAAGGAGGTTTTCTTTTTTAAATGTGTGCTGGGAATAGATTATTTTTACATGACAGGATTTAAAAAATTTTTAATTTTTTTTCTTTTTTTTTTTTTTTTTTTTTTTGTTTTGAAATTAGATTTGTGTGAAGTTGTCACCTAAAGCGAATTTTAAACGTGGAATTAATTTATTAACTCATTTTAATTCGTGGTCTTGTTGGAAATGGTGTAAATTAACGGCACCCTGAAATTAGTGGAAGATATTTTATATTTTATATGAAATTAGGGGAAAAAAATGATTTAAATTCGAATTGCTCTTATTTCAGTTGAATTAAGTGTTCGGTTCTATACGTTGCCTTGAAAATTTACTTGGAAATCATCTTTATGTACATTGTGACATTTGAGATTTGATCTAGATTTGATTTTTTTTTGTTTTGTTAATTTGAGATGCATTATTCCACCTAATTTCAAAGAGGATCTCATGAAAATTCATTAAGTCGCATTAAAGTTTGGAAAAAGTTGAAGTACATATATATTTATTTTTTTTTTTAAAAAAATTTATATCTACTTCAATTTTTTAAATTTTGTTTAGTAAATTGACTAAATTCTTTTAATTTTAAAAGCAAATTAAGAGTGTTTTATCTGATTTTGCGATAAGCATAATTTTAAGATAAGGAAGGAGTTTTTTTGTTTTTTTTTATTCCGAATCCCACCCTGGAATTTGTATAGCTAAATTAAACGTTTGATTTATTTTATTTTAATTCTCATTTCATTAAATTAGTTAAAAATAATAATTTAAAATTTTTTTTTTTTTTTT
>JH432215.1:73643-135546 GCA_000239455.1 Strigamia maritima
AAAAAAAAAAAAAAAAAAAAAAAAAACAATTAATATTTCATTTGTTTAATTAATTTTAAAAACTTTTTTTGTAACTTTAACTAGTAGCGTGAAATTTAAATGTGCAAAAATCAATTTGCGAGTTTGTTGAGAGCCAAAATCGGTCACACCCCTCTAACTAAGTGAAAGTCATAAAATGGACTGATCCGGGCATGTGTATGGTCATTTTGCGCTAGTGTTGCTTTGCTCTCGAACATCAAAAAGTTACGCTTGACTCCACATCGCAGCATCCCCTGCAAAACTCATCACTCATCATCAATTATCATTAACACAGAAACCCACAAATCCCGTAAAGTAAAAAAAAAAAAAAAAACTAAAAAAAAAATAGTTAAACCACAAAATGTTTATTTTTATACATAAAAACATTTACCATAATTTTAGTATGCATCATTTTCCAGGTCAAACACAATTTCTCTAATTGCCTTCTAAAGGTGTTTTACATAGTTAAAAACAAAAATAGTTCTCCCATTGTTCTACGGTGAGTTACTTATCATTTAAAACCAAAAAAGCGATTTCCTGTAACCTTTTTGGTCTTTAGCATCAATTTTTTGATGTAAAAAATTAAGGGTTTTAAGAAAGTTCTTTAAAAGGAGAAAAATGTGTATAATGATAATGTTACAGTTACAGTTAACCCTTTTTTTTATTCTAACAAAAAAACTGCTGGTGCCTGAATTCCTGGGCCAACACTTAGCTAGAGGCTGCGGTTTACTATGTGAAATGATTTTTGTTTGAAATACAAAAGAAGTTTTGTTTTATTTCAAAGGCGCACTCGGAACCCAATTCAATTGTGTTGCGTTAGTGGTGACAAACAAGTGTCGGTGTCACACATCATTAATCTAATCATTTTGTATTACAAAATTCCATAGGGTTTTTTTCGAATAAGGTTACAAAGGCGCAAATTGCAGGTATTAAAATGGAAAAATAAATGAATCTAACGTGATAAATTGGTTTTTCGAGAAGTGGATTTTTCATTTTTCATATTTTTCTTTTTTATTTATTTATTTATTTATTTCTTTTTTTCTTCAAACGGTTTCTCAATTACAATCAAATGAGTTCATTAAGCGACGTCATGATTTTTCATCTCTTTTTTTTTTTTTTTAGTTTGTTGATTTATCACCGCATGCTCATTTGTCAAAATGGGTTTAACGCAGCTGTAAATAAACAAACAAATATGGAAAATATTTTTAAAATTTCTTGTTTGAGAACAATTTGTTGAGTATCGACGTTAAGATTGAAGTAGGTCAATTATTTTTTTTTTTGTGTTTTTGGATGAAGGGGAAGAGGAGAGGGTAAATGTGGTGTGGAATGATTTAAGGTGAATGTGGGGTGAGTTTTAATTTATTCTGGTCACGATTTTGGTTATTAAATGTTTTTTTTTGTTTTTTTGGGGGTTTTTTTTTTTACCCTTACCCGGGTTTGCTCGATTTATTACTTCGTGTTTAACAAATAGGAAAGAAAGAATAAAAGATTATGAAATCAGAATGTTGTATTTGTAAGCCTGTTGTAGTTTGGACGGTTGAGTTGTGGGCTTTTGTTGTTCGGTTCGAGCGCGTTGTAAATTGTAAGTAAGGTTAATTTGACAGGAAAAATGCGTCGTTTTAAATGTTTCGTAACAGGATGATGACTGAAACTGTTTTTGTTTTGTTCGCGGGGCGTTGAACTCTTGGAATTCGATTGGTTGATTATAAATTTCGTAAAATGTGAAGATTTTACCATTTGTTTCAGCTATATTTGATGGATTTAATGCATTTGTTGACCTGTTTTTTGACATTTCTTCTTTTTGTAAAAATGTTTATGCAACAAATTTGAATTTTTTTTTTCATTTTTTTTTTAAGATAATTTTTTTGAATTTTTTGAATTTCTTCGGAATTTTATGGCATTTTTTGATTTTGGTGACATTTTTATGGCATTTTTTGATTTTGGTGACATTTTTATTTCTTCTTTTCATTTTGTGGCGCGGGTTAGGCCAAGATTTGGGTCTTAATAAGTAGGTATACCATTTCTTGTGGAGTCGAGGCCTGTGTTAGGACGCATTTGTTTAGCTCCAGCATGCACGGATGAACAAACAAGGGGCAATCGCTTTGCGTAGTATTCCACTATCGCCATCACGCGAGAATTTTTAAAAGTTTATTTTTTATTTTTTATATTACAGTATTAATATATTTTTATTTTTTAATATTTGTTTTCAATAGTTCGAATACCAACGCAATCCCGAACGGTTCCTCCGCCTCGGTGACGGTCCCTCGTACCGTCTCGAAATTCCCTTCGTTTCCATCGATGACACGGGCACATATTACGTAATCGCTCACAATTGCCACGGAGAAGCGAAAGCTATAATATCTCTACAAGTTTCTGCCAGAGGTAAAAGTAACACGCATCTGTAGATAATAAAAAATTAAGAAAAAAAAGAACGATAGAAATTTTTAATTTTATTTTCAGGTCAAGGTGGCAAAGAAGAACACTCCATGTCTTCGAGGCATCCGATAACAGT
Organism: Strigamia maritima; assembly: GCA_000239455.1. Taxonomy (NCBI): domain Eukaryota; kingdom Metazoa; phylum Arthropoda; class Chilopoda; order Geophilomorpha; family Linotaeniidae; genus Strigamia; species Strigamia maritima. Next base: position 76,174 of record JH432215.1, read on the forward strand.
TGGGTAAATAAACCCCTTCTTTTAAAATACATTTTTATTAATAATAAAATTTATCGCATTTTTATGACGACATTAAAATGCATTTATGATAATTTCAGAAAAGTGGCCACACGACCCAACTTCATCCGTCCATTAGAAAACGTGAAATGCAGAGAACAGGAGTCGGTCGTTTTGGAGTGCCAAGTGCAGGCTTCACCTTTACCCGAAATCAGATGGGAGCGTGATGGTCACGTGATACACAATTCACCCGATTTTCGGCCCGATTTCGACGGACGAGTGTGTCGATTGAAAATCAACGATGTTTACCTCGAAGATGCCGGCGAATTCACTTGCGTGGCGTATAACGATGCGGGGAAAGTGACATCGAGTGCATTTTTAACTGTCGATGGTGAGTAAAAAAAATATTTTTACTCTTTGAATGAATCAGTTTCATTGACCTATCTTCGAGTTGGCCAATCGAAGCGGTCTTTTTTGTATGCATAGACCGTTTTCCGGTCATTCAAACGTTGCATTAAAAATTATCCATTTGGTATTGTTTTGGGTGTGTTTTTTCAGTAGCTGAACATTAAAGCGGATTGATTTGTTCCCATTTTCAAACTCGTTAATAAGTGATTCGGTGATAATTGTAATTTTTACTTTTGAAGTGACATTTTGGGAACGCATTTTGGGATTAATAAGTCTTTTTATGTAATGGACTTGATCTAAAATCAAAGTAAAATTCATTTTTTATTTTTATATTTTTGTATTTTTTTTATTAAGAATTGGAAGATGAAGTAAACACGCTCTGCACGGGTCATCAACACGCGAGACCAGCAAGTAAGACGAAATAAAAACTTTAAATTATCGGATTTAATTTAATTTAATTTTATTTTATTTTATTTTATTTTATTTTATTTTATTTTTTATTTTATTTTATTTTATTTTATTTAATAATCGTAGGAAAAAGAGTGAGAATCGACACAGCTCTGAGTAAAACCCGTCGCCGATTTTTCGTACCACGTTTTCTCACCCAACCGCACAATCGCGTCGCCGAAGAAGGGGAAACGGTGCGTTTTTCATGCGCCGTCGTCGGTCTTCCATTTCCCATCGCCTGGTGGCAAAAAGACGGCTCTCATCTCTACACCGACGGTCGCGTGACCGTGTCTAATAAAGATGACGTGTTTGCGATCGAAATTCGCGACGTTAAACCCACTGACGCCGGCACTTACACCGTAACTCTGGAAAATACGGCGGGACAATCATTTTCCAGCGCCAGACTCGACGTTGTCTGTAAGTTTTAAAAAAAAAAAAAAAAATAATTAATTTTATATTAAAAATATATTATTTTTTATTAGGGCGGAAAGGTGTCCGAGCTCCGAATTTAATCATGTCACCGACTCTGAGATCATACTCACCGACACATCATCAAACGTCCCGTCCATCTTCCCGCTCCGAAACACACTCGCCGTATTACGGGCAGCGGTTCGGATCGCCTTGTTTGGATGACGAAACCAAGGTGATGCTGCAGAGAAGCCCAATTACCATGTCGATGGCGAAAACTAGGCCACGAAAACCGGTGTTGGAAGCGACTTACGACGGGACTAAAGCCGGTTTGAAACTTCAAGTCCAATCACAAAAGACGGGTGTGAAATAACTGTTTGCTCATGTACTCGAAGGGTTAAACAGAAGTTTTTTATTAGGCGAATAAATTTTTTTATTTACAGACCGCACGAGGTCGTCATCAGTTCCAAGTACAGCGAGAAATAAGAGTCACATCGCACCGTCGTCGAGGGCTCAACGATCTCAATCGCCGGTTCCGATAAAACAAAGAGCGATAAATACGACTCGAAGCTCTCGTACGCCTTACAGATCGGTATCGCCGAGTCCCGTGTCGTCCAGGTCCAGTACGTCGTCGACTGTGGGCTCTAAAACGTCATCTTCCGGTTATTCGTCCGATTCGATCAAACCCATCGCGGAGAAGAAAAAAGTTGATGTTTTCACGCGGTTGAGCCAGAGCAAAAAAACGCTTAAAAACATGCCGGAATCGAAGAAGGTACCTCGAACCACGTGCAAAACATCCTCAAATTCACCTCTAATTACTCGTATCAAATTGAAAAAACCGCGCAAAACTAACTCCCTTGCATGCATCAAGAAACCAGCGCCGCGGTTTGAGAAAATTGTGCATGATGTAGTTGCAGAATTGCATGGAAAAGTAGAAATAGAAATGTGTTTACGTGGTAAGTTCAAACAGGAAATTGTTTGAATTTTGTTAACACAACCATTTCGCTTTTCTTTTTTAATGAATCACTTTTTAATGTTTGCGTTTCAGCAAGAGCACTTCCCTGTCATGTTACGTGGTTCCACGAAGACGAGGCGATCATTAGTGGAGGAAATGTCTACCCTTCACTTATTAACGAACGCAGTTACCTCACGTGTCGTCTGGTGATCGACCCTGTGCAGAGGGAGTCGGCGGGCAAATTTCGTTGTCGGGCAAGCAACAGATTCGCCACGACTGAAGCTGTTTGTTTTTTGCATGTTTTAGGTAAGAAAAACGTGGGAAAGAAATGATAACAAATTTAATTTATTATTATACAATTAAATTTGTTTTTATTGTTTTTTTAAATAACGTGATGTCATTTTTGATGACGGGACGCGAGTGTGGCGCGAAAAAGGTCGTTTGAGTAATTTGCTAATTTATTCTACTCGAGCTGAAAAGAATGTGATGTTTTTTTTGTGTACAGTGTTTGCACTGTTAAGTTTTTCAACATGTCACGGTGTCGTCCTTAATTTCATCATCAATTTAAATATGATTCAAGTGGCGAATTTTAGCAACACTCGAGTGACTTTGATATAAACATCGGGATCCTGTTGATGGTACAATATCTACTTTCAGATAAATAAGATTTTTTTTGTATTTTTTTTTTGATTTTTTTTGTTGGTTTAAACGTGTTTTGGATTTTCTCGTAAGTGAATTTATTTTTGATCTTTCGCGAATCGCAATCTGGAAAATCGCCATTTAGAAGGAAATTTGATTTTTCTCAATCAAGTTCATTGAAGGTTATCGATGTAGGAAATAGAAAATTTTTGATATTATTTATAACTTGGAATTTTGAAATTACGGAACAGGTGTATCCCATGTGTAAATACAATTTATGGACGCAAGTTTTTCATTCTAAAATTAAACAGGAAGTCAGAATTCCTTAAATTACGGCGTCTATTTAGTTTAATTAGTAATTTAATTCGGAATTATGTATTTAGTAAGCAATTACATGTTGTAAATTTTATTTATATTTTTTTTTTTTTTTTTTTTTAGATTCTGTTTCTTGCACCGAATTAATCAACGATGACATTAGTAATTCTCCCTCTGCACCGGACCCCATCATCGCGTCATCCTCATCTAATCATCTATCCATTAGCCACGACCCCTGTGTGAATTCAATGATGAATGGGAATGATGCAGTCTCAACCACTCACAAGATTCATGAGACAAACACCGATAAGAGAGCAAAGGGTTATTCAGATCCCACGCCCAATTTGGAAAAGGAAAACTATTTACAGAAAACTCCTTCTATACTCGTAAGTTTCAAATTCATCACCGATTGAAAGGTTTTCAAAGATTCGTTTTATTAAATAAAAAAAAAAATAGATTTTTTTAAAAATTATAATTTACTTTTTTTTTAAAGTAATCTGCATTTTCCTTTAAGTTTTTTTTTTTTTTTTTTTAGTAATAATAGTGTAGTTATTAATTAGTTTAAAAAATGGCGTTTTAATAGTGATCTATTAACCTAGGGAAATGGAATTTGTGCGAGATGATAATTCTGTTGTTTTTTCTAATCTTAAAAAGTAAGTCGATTGAGATTACTTTGTGTGAAGGATCAAATGATTTTGATTTGTGATAAGCGAGTAAACATTCTGATTGGTCGATGAAATGGCCAGCTGGGGAAGTTGAAGTTGGTATGTTCGCGCAAGAATGTTTGTATCAAAAGGGAGCGAGAGTTCGTGGAGGGAAGAACAAGTTTCGGACACTTGCTCAGAATCTTTCAGCATTTTTGCATACTTCTTACTGTAAAAAAGGTAGAGGAAAAATTCATTTGCATATTTAAATTTTTTTTCTTTTTATCTTTTTAATAATTTTTTTTTTTCTCATTTTTATTTTATACGTCGGTCATTAGGTGAATTTTAAATTAACTTTTATTTGCATTGGGAAGGAGGATGTTTAGGAAATGAGCTCGAAAATAGAACAAAGGTCAAAAAAAAATTATTTAACATTACGAAACGAATGCTTTCATTTATAACTTTTCACTTACTTTAATAATAAATGGATGATACTAACACCTGTGCAGGTGTTGTTTAAAGGCTCCCAATGCCAAAAAACGCACCTAAAAATATTTTAATTATTTTTTTTTTAAATTTTATTTTTAAATAAATAAATAAATAAATAAATGAAAGAAACACAAATCAAATTTTTTTTTTCTTGCATAATTTTAATTACAAAACGTGTTTTGATTTACACATGATGTAAAATATATTAAATCATCGACACTTGCGTTCATTTTTATAGGTAGTTTGTTCGAACGATCATCATCTCCCCGAGTTACTACCACTATCAAAATCGTATTCCTGTAATGAGATCCCGTATCTCACGTATTCAAGTAAGTAATTTGTATATAAAAAAATATTAATAACAAAAAAAAAAAATTAAATTTAAAAAATTCAACAGCCGAACGTCGTAGATCATCTTTAAAAGAATCTCCAGCACATATTGTCAAAGGACCCGAAGATATTACGGTTCTAAGAGGCGGCAAAGTCGTGCTCAGAGTTCATTTCGTCGGCCATCCTCCACCGACGGTTACTTGGACTAAAAGTGTAATTAAATTGAGAATTTTATATTTTTTTAACGCGATATCTTATCAAGTGTTAATCACAGGGTCGTAAATTAGTCCAATCTGAACGTGTTAGCATCGAAATTGAAGACAACATGTCGGTTGTTCGACTTGTCGACGTCGATTCGGATGACAGTGGCAAATACGAAGTTTCGGTTGAAAACGAGCATTACAAAGACACGCATTTTTCTTCGGTCGCGGTTGAAGGTGAATTATCTTATTTTCAATTCTTTTTGTTTTGATAGGAATGTTTATTATGTGCTATAATTTATTCTTTTGACGAATTTTATTAACGATGTGGTTTCAGGTGCACCAGAACCTCCAGCCGACTGCCCAAATGTGGCTGAGGTGACGTCATCTTCCGTAACGCTTTTGTGGTATGGCGCGGCATACGATGGAGGGTCAATAATTACTGGTTATGTAGTCGAATTGCGATTGGCGAGGGAGAGTCAGTGGCAAGTTGCGACTTCTAACACCTTGAGCACCACGTATAAAGTGAAGAACTTGCTTCCTGGATCCGAATATGTTTTTCGCATCAGAGCGCAAAATGTGCATGGAGTCAGTGCGCCGAGTAAAGAATCTGAAACTGTTTACATACCGAATGAAAATGAGCCAACAGGTCAATAAATTAAAATGCAATTTTTGTAAATTTTTTAAATCTAAAAAGAATAATTTATTTTTGAAGAATTTAAAAATGGAATCCACATACAACACAGAAGCGTCATTATTGATGATAGTGGAACGGGTTTTTCATCTCGATATCAACGTCTAGAAGAAATTGGCAGGTAAACATATCCAAAGAAAAGAATAAAAAATGTCCAGACTTGATTAATAGGTTTTTTCGCTCACTGGACACTTGATTCGAGGGCTTTAAGTGAGCTAATTGAGATTTTTTTTTAATAATAGAGGGCGGTTTGGTCTAGTTTACAAGGTAATCGAAAAGGAGAGTCAGCTGGTGTGCGCTGCGAAGATAATTAAGTGCATTAAGTCTACTGACAAACAAAAGGTCGATGACGAGATAAAGATAATGAACAAATTGGATCATCCGAAACTGATCAAGTTGATTGCCGCGTTCAAAAATACGAGGGATATTACTATGATAGTGGAATAGTAAGAATTAGAATTAAGAAAAAATTTATATTATATTTATTTATTTATTTATTTTTATTGTATAGTATTTCAGGCGGGGAATTATTCGTCCGCGTCACAGCCGAAGATTTCATTTTAACCGAGAAAGATTCCATTTTATTCATGCGTCAAATCTGCGAGGGAGTTCGTTACATGCACGAAAAAAACGTGATGCATCTAGATTTGAAACCGGAAAATATTCTCTGTTTATCCTCACACAGTCACCAGATCAAACTAATCGATTTCGGATTGGCCAGAAATTTCGATCCAAAAAACCCTCTAAAAGTTATGTTTGGAACACCGGAATTCGTCGCCCCGGAAATCATCAACTACGACCCCATCACTCCTGCCACCGACATGTGGAGCGTCGGGGTCATCTGCTACATTTTGTATTGAATATTTAAATAACGTTTAAATGGGTTGATTTACCATGTTTTTTTTTACCTTTTAGATTGTCCGGATTGTCGCCTTTCATGGGCGAAAATGATTCGGAGACGTTTAATAACATCACGATTGCAGAATTCGACTTTGATGACGACGCATTTACTGATATTTCAAAACAAGCTAAAAATTTCGTGACTAAATTATTGGTTAAAAAAATCGAGTACGTTCTATATATTAACCTAAAAAAAATTGAAAAACTGAAATTTTTATGAATCTTTTTCGGTATAGAAAACGAATGACAGCTCAGGAATGTCTTCGCGACCAGTGGTTGGCGCAACAAGAACGGACCATGAGTACCTTGCAGTTGTCGACGAGTAATTTGAAATCGTTCTTATCCCGTAGAAAGTGGCAGGTAATCGCATATTTTTAAATGACACGAAATTTCATTTTTTTCATTTTTTTCATTTTTTTCATTTTTTTCATTTTTTTCATTTTAATTTTATTATTAATGAAGAAAACTGGGAACGCGATTCTGGCTTTACAACGATTAAAGTCGAAAGGGAGATCGGCTAGTTGTACCGATATGTCCACGAGTTCATCATCTCCTAATAACTCCCTTTTGGATTCATCTATTAGCGAAGATGAAATCCTCACTTCACCTCAATCGCCTAGAAAAAGTGAGAAATAAACAAATAAAAATAAAACGATAAAACGAGTAAAAATTTGCAAATCAATTTCAGGTGTAAACGGCCAATCAGCGAAGATTTATACGAGTAAAACAACGTGCGAACTGATGACAATCGGAGAAAAGACGAGCAAAACGAATAATATCACACGCGAAACACGTGAATCAAATAGTAACATCGATGCATTATCTTCTTTACCCAGCACTTCCCAGGCTGACAAGAAGGTTTTCAACACCTTCGGTGTGAAACTGAGGCGCAGCATTCGTTCGTCTTCAGTTCCCGTTTTACCCATCGGGAAATTTAGCAAAGACGCACGAATTCCGAGTAGCGGGGAAGCGATGATAGTAAGCGAGTTACCGGAAAAGTTGGTCGTAAAAGCCGGAAGTATGGCCATGTTCGAGGTGGAAATCGAGAGTAAGTTGAAGGTCCAAGTGTCGTGGTATAAAGACGGTGAACAAATTTTTGGGGATCGAAGACGCATATTTTCCAGTAGTGGGAACCGAATGTATTCTTTGCGCATTTTGAATGCCAATTTGAACGATGTGGGCAGATATAAATGTTTGATGAAGAGTGGCGAAGCTGTATTGAAGAGTGAAGGAAGTTTGTCGATTGTAAAATGAATGCTTATTTTTTGAATTCTTCTTTATTCGATGCGTTAAAGTGATTGTTTCGATTTCGTAGTGCCAATATTTTTTCTTCTGAATCTCATTTATCTTTTGTCTATTTGTATTTGTGAATAGTAATTTATATATATTATGTACCTACGACTGTGATGTCGAAATCCTGAATCATTGATGGGGTTGACAATGTTTGTGGTTAGGTTTTTTTCTTTTCTGTTTTTCGTACACTTTTTGTTTTGTTTAGAAATGATATTTTCAAAAAAAATACCTAGTACATATATGAGTAGCATGAAATAAAGCGATGTTCTATGTATGTACACGGAGGATATTAATTTGTTAAATACGGGTAAACAAGGGGCAAGGGACAACAGCCATAGCTATAAAAAAAACATCAAGGTAAGTCCATAGACGCGGATGTTACAAAACAAAACCAAAAGATAACATTGCTGAATAACAAAACAGAATCTTATGTTTTTCCATAGGTTTATGGTTGTTATTACTTACGCAAAGCATGATGGATAGCGTGGTAGTTTCTCTGTTTATTTTGTAGGTGATATTGGCAACTAGCGCCGACGTCGATTACATGGCTGATCAAAAGGTAAAATACATTTTGAAGTGGTTTGTGATCTAACATCTATTTTTTATTTTATTTTATTTTTTAGACTGAAACTTGCGATGGGTAAAGTATTTTATTATTTGCAGTTTTCGGAAATACCGGTCGACTGCGGATGGAAAGGTAAATAATGTTCATTTTTGCCACCAGATGACAATTTTTAATTAATGCGCTTCGTAGTGTTCTCGTGTTTGACGGTAGATGGCAGAAATGACCGGAAGCAACGACGGAAAATTGCTCATTAGGTATTCATCGCGACGAGGGTTAAGTTCAGTTCGTTTTAGTCGGTAATGCTGCAATTCAACGGGGGAAAATTGGGATGGTCGAAAACACTAATTAAATTGGGATAGAGATTTGTCTGTATAATGGTAAGTGAAGAATTGAAGTTGTTTAATTTTATTTTATTTATTCAGTCAGTATAGTTTAAACAGAAAAGCGAGACCTAATCGAGACCACCAGTTGTGACGTCTATCCAATTCATTTAACATGGGGACTACTAACTGTGACGCAACGGTTTAGAAACAATCTCCTGAGAATCAATAAATAATAAATCCATAATTCAATCGGTTATTCATTATAAAATAACATTGCATCAAAGTGGTGAGGCTTACGTAAAAAAAAAATAGCCCGGCTCGCCATGGATCAGTGCCAAATAGCTAAATCGCAAACTGCCTATTGCTCTCATTTTTGAGAAAAATCGCCATAATCTAATGCTGAAGGTGTGAAAACGCGTTTATGATAATATGAAAAAGTGAGAAATAAAAGCGAGACCCAATCGAGAATTTTGCGCAATTGTTACGCAGTTGTGACGTCTTCCCCATTCATTTAACTGTGACGCAACGGTTCAGAAACAGCACCTTGACAATCAATAATCAATCAGTGTTTTTTTCGATTGATCAGGTATGAGATTAGAAAACCTAAGCTCATTAAACATTATAAAATTCTTCTTCAGTCTTCTAAGCTAAGCTAATTTGAATGAAGAAGCAAGAATGTGGTGTAAATATTGTCAACTAAAGTGTGCCATGACCATTACTAAACTGAGTGCCGGTCAGTTTTTCGAAGCCATGGGATTCTGTTTAGCCAGTGTTGTACATGTAAAATGTTTGTGTCCTAACATCCCTGTCTGTTAGTAGCCAATATTTATTGTTGCTGCAACAACAATAATGCAGCTGTTAGTATGCAATACTCTTACCTTAATAAAGTTCTGGGCCACCTAAGAAACTTAAATGATCATGGAAAAACAAAATTACAATCAAGCAATAAATAATCAATCAAACAATCAATCAATCGCCAAAACCCAATAGTGAAGTTATGAAAACTCGTATACGATAATGTGAAAAAGTTATAGTGAAAAACAAGACCTAATCGAGAATTTTGCGCAATTGTAACCAGTTGTGACGTCTACCCCATTCATTTTAACATAGGGACTACTAACTATGACGCAACGATTCAGAAACAGCACTCTGACAATCAATAAATAAATAATAAATCACTAATCAATCAGTTATTCAAGATTGCATCTAAGTATTTCAGTACAAAGTGCATTTGAAAGATGCACGCACACTCGTGGCGAGACTTACGTAAAAATAAAAAAAATAGCCCGGCTCGTCACTAATTGGTGCTTTTAATATATACAATATAATATGCATATATGATGCATATAGAATACAGATAATTATCTATATTTCATATTATGCTCATAGAAGCATCATATAAGTATAAAAATAAATGTTAACCAAATCGAAATTTGCAGTGGTAAAATAGATCCGTATTAACAAAAATTAAATTCTCTTTTTAAATTATTCTTATCTTACCGTCATAAAAATGCTCCGACAAACGTTTACTCATGGTAAATTGTGGTAATCCCTTGCCCAGCATAAGTTTGCAAATCACATTTCCTATCTTGACTTTCCTATATGGACTCTTCTCGGAAACTTTTACGGGATTCGTTAGTGTCAGTGCTTGATGTGCTGGTGGTTCTGGTTCCTCGTAGCTTAGTTCCATTGAGTTGGGAATTTCTTCGAAATTATCTGCGATTGAATGCGCCTCTTTCAAAATTTGTTCCATTTTCTGAACAGTTTAATATTTTTCATCAAATTAAGCGAAATGTCACATATTTTTGCTCAAAAAAATGCAAAATGATGCGAAATCTCGCCGAAATAGCTGGATCTTAGCCTGCTCTTCGTCCGTATATTAATTAGCGTCGATATATTATCGGCTCGTCTATTAATTTATTAATTATCGGCTCGTCTATGAGCAAGCCAGTCCCACCATCGTTCCTGAACTTTCTCTAAATTCACCTAAACCAAAAATATTTTAATCAACCGTAATAAATTTCATCTTAAATTTAAATTACGTGCACAGCTTGAAGAGCCCAACACGAATTTTACGGTACCATATTATACGGTACCAACAGATAAGTGGGTTGACTGAAATCGACCTTCACTTGTTTTCCTCGATTAATGTCATCCGACACATGAAAAAATATAAAATAATCAATAAAAAAAATTAATTCGAATTAGTATTTAAATTACTTGAACGTGAACATCAACTTGTTGAATGTTTTGCGAATATGTGAATATGTGCCGCGGATAGCGCCGTTGTAGGATTCTGAATTGTCTGTTTTTTTGCATCATCGTCCAATTCTTCATCTTCTTCAGCTAGGTGGTTCGAAAGTGACCGGTTTGTGCGAAGGCGGTTGAATATCGAGATTGGGTGATGTTTCGTCGGTCGATTCGATTTCTTCAATCTCGGCTGGTTTCGATAGATCACTCAAAAAGCCTCCGTTTGACTTTTGCCGCTAGTTTTTCGTATTTTTTCAAATTTAGGTCTGAATGTTTACGTTTATTGCAGCTTCCGGTAGAAATCCGAATGCGAAAGGAATTCGTGCTAAAAAGTTTCGATTTAGAGAATTTAAAATGTTTATCAAATGCTCCGCAGCAATTGTAAAGGAATCCGAATACCACGTCTAAAAATGGTTCATCAATCTCTCCTTCATTTTGTAAAAAAACACGTTGTCATGCATTTGACCGATTCGAATCTACTTCCATGTTTATTTTGGTATGTTACGCTCTCTTTTGACAAAAGAAAGCAAGAGCCGGTGTTCAAGCGCATCCATTTGTCAACCTAGCGACAACCAATCATTCTAGAAAAAAAACAACACTTTCAGTAAAAAAAAAAAATGACAATAAGTGAAAATAATTTATTCATTTATTATTATTATTATTATTATTATGATTATTATAATTTTACTGTATTATATTATTACTCAATTTCATTTTTTAAAGTTTTTTATTATCCTCGCTAGATGTCGGGTCGGTGTGATTTTATGGTAATTAAATTTTGTTAAATGTTGCTTTCTTGCAGAACAGTTGAATGTAATTTTTTGATAAATGGTGATGACGGATGCTTCATTACTGTAAATTAATCCCTAACGTCGTAACATTTTTTTATCACGCAGTAAATTCGATGGTGTATGACGTCACAGTCGCGCAACTAATGAAAAAATTGGTGAAAAAATATATATCTAATTTATAAAAATGAATAGATAACGGAAAAGATCTAAGCAATCTCAGATTGCATAAAATGATTAAAAGTTCATTTCCGCATCCGCAAATTGCAAAAAGGTGGTGTCTGACCTGTACAACAATAATGGCGGCTCACGGTATACCAGGATGCCGGGCAGTTTGTTTATTATGTAATAAATATCTATAGAGTACCACGATGAATTGCAAATTTTAATTCGATTCACAACAGTAAGTAACAAACTAAATTTTTCAACAGGTAAACTTTGAATTTAAAACTGGTTATTTGATATTTCGACAGATTTGACATCCAAAACGAACTCTGTTTCTGATGGCCACCGCCAACACGACTGCACCAAATCAGACTGAATCAACTGTAAAACTAACCCAATTCACGCCCCTAAGTTCAGAAGTCAAATCTGGGACATTTTCCTTGTCGAATATCTTTCGTCGGTCGCGAATAGGTGATTTTATTACTCATAAAATATAAATTGTTTTCATGTTTTTCACGCTTGTTATTGATAAGATTCACCAAATTCGGTACCAAAATCGAGAGATTCGTTAATCCAACGAGAAGATCCAGTGGAAACACTCCGCCAGGACGATACAAATGATGATTTAGAGAGTTTATATGCGAGTGACTATTGGACAAGTACCAATGAGCTAAATGTAACAACAATTTATTATAATAAACGTAAAAATAAAAATTAATTTACGTATCGATTGACCCAGGGGAAAACAAAAGATATAGTTGCGTCAACATCACCAGATACCGTTTTAAGTCGCGATAGAGAAAGAGATATTGTATATACAAGAAGTATAAGTAATGTTTTAAAGCGAATAAGTATCATTCGAGATAAAAGAGGACAAGTAAATGACGAATTTTTCATTTTTTATATTTAATATTAATGAATTTCTTTTCCCAGATGCCGCAATCGTACAAGGACAGCGATTTCAAACAGTACTGGATGCCGGATAATGATTGTAAAGAATGTTATGAATGCGGAGACAAATTTACGACGTTTCGTCGGCGCCATCATTGCAGAGTGTGCGGGCAGATTTTTTGTAGTCGTTGTTGCAATCAAGTAATTCCTGGAAAAATTATGGGTTATACGGGTAAAATATTTTATTTTATCAAATTTTAATTTTATTAATGTAAAAAAAAAATTATTTTTTTAAGGTGATCTTCGTGTTTGTACTCACTGTTGTCGCATTGTTTTATCGTACATACAATCTTCTGATTTGGGAGCTGATTTACATACCCTTCAAGAGGATCTGCATAATAAATTAAGCATGATTAATATTTGTTCGGAAAATGTCGATCAAGAATTCGGTGCTCGGTCGACATTACGGAGAAAAACATCCGTGGGGTTCCGTGAAGAAGAATTTGCTCGAATTCGGTAATTATTTATTTAAAAAATTAAAGTAAAAGTAAATGATAAATTTTATATATTTTCTTATTAATTTATAATAGATCTTCGAGTTCGACTGATATTTCATCGTATTCATCAACAGATGTCGATCCCATGTCAAATGAACGAAGGATGTTGGTCCAGGATTCGATTCAGTTGCGCGCATTGTGGTTCCTGATCAAAGACCCTTTAAATGGCATAGAATTACAAAATCATTGGCATCGATTGAGGAATTATCCAAATTGTATTGTAGGCACTGAAGTGGTAGATTGGCTGATATCGAAAGATAAAGCTAACACACGGTAGTCGCAAATTCGATCATTTATTCCGTATGAAATGCTGATTATTATTGTTTTTAGAGGTCAAGCGGTTGCTATAGGACAGGCATTAGTCGATGCGAAGTTATTGGACTCGGTTACTAATCCCGATCAGCTGTTTCTTGACGAATACGCTCTTTATCGCGTGACTCCAGTGCGTTTTAACGATTTTATAATTGATATTTTTGATTAAAAATTGTATTTTTCGGCAGTCGCTTCCATTGGATAGTCCCGTCGATCCTACTTCGCGTAAAAATTTGGGAAGTGAGGAATCGCAGGATCCTCTTTGGGTCAAGGAAATCGCACAAGATGATGACATCACCGAAAATGGTCTTTTTAAAAAAATTGAATTACCGGTAATCATTTTTTAAACGATTTTAATTCAAATTTTGCTCTAGAAATAAGGCAAACTGAAACATGGCCCGTCGAATTAATTAATTCAGGTTAAATAAATACTTTACATTAATCAGTTGGATTTTTATTAAAAAATTCCATTTACAGATTCTGATGTTGTGCGGGATGAAATCCTTCATCCATCTACGTCTATGTTCTACCTGGATGTTAATTTACGCCAGCACACGGCGAGCGTATTCAAACCCAGGGTACCAATCGAACCGTACAGTCCAACTTATCTGGATCCAGATGAAAAACGAGACTTTTGCTCATCCGTCGAAAAGATTTCGCATTTAATTCACGAAGATGCTTCGAGTACGACGATAAGCGATGAGTTTCTCAAAGGTATTGATTTTTCTCAGAATAAACAGAATAAAAAATTAATTAATATTATATTATATTATATTATATTATAGGAACTCTGATGACACAAACTTTACAACAGTTTCCGGAGGAATTTGTAGCGCCGTTAGGTTGGCATAATTTAGATCAATTGAGTGTGGAGAATAGCGAGCGATTGGCTTTCGAGCGATTACAGTAAATTGGACGATACAAATCTCGAATTAAGGGATAATGATTGATGTTTTGTTGACAGAGGTGCGTATGGCAGTCACGAACAGGCGTTGTTAAGGCAGCTGTTAAGTTGGGAAGGATTATCGCCAAGTTGGGCCGAAACGATAACGCAAATAACGAGACATGTTAGTAAATTGGTGCGGCCTGATGTTCGAAATGATAATGATGATATGGACATTAGACAATATGTGCAGTTTAAAAAAGTATTTATATATAATATATATAAATTTAACATTTTGTGATTTTTATTTTCTATTTTTTAAAAATTTTTTTTTTTTTTTTTTTAGATTCCAGGAGGTCATCGATCTGAATGCAGCATTATTCGCGGCGTAGTGTGCACAAAAAATTTAGCCAATAAAAAAGTACATTAAATTGGATTCTTTTTTAATGATTATATTTTTATTTATTTTTTTTTTTTTTTTATTGTTTTTTTAGATGTTGAAAAAAATTATTAGTCCAAATATTTTAATTTTAGCGTCGTCAATTGTCTACCAAAGACAAGAAAATCGGTTTCTATCGATGGAGCCTTTAGTCATGCAAGTAAATATCGATTTATTTGATTTTTAAACATGTATAACTTTAATTTAGAAATTTGTATTTTTCAGGAACACAGTTATTTAAAAAATGTAGTGTCCAAAATAGCATCGTTCAAACCGTCTATTGTATTAGTGGAGAAAACAGTTTCACGGTTGGCTCAAAATTTTCTCTTGGAACATGGAATCACATTAGTTCTGAACGTGAAACCTGTAAATATGGAAGAAAGAGCAAAAACTTCATTTTTTTTTATTTTAAATTTTGTATTTTTAGACAGTAATGGAACGAGTGGCTCGTTGTACGCAAGCTCAAATCGTTTCTTCAATCGATGCTCAAATCACACGCCCTCAGATGGGAATGTGTCACTCGTTTCGTGTCGTCGATCACATTTTACCCAACAGCAAAACGAAAACATTGATGTATTTCGAAGGTTGTGCTTCCCATTTAGGCTGCACCGTCACATTACGTGGCGCCAGTAATGTCGAATTAAGAAAAGTAATGACCAAAATAACTTTTATTTATTTTTTAAATAATTAATTTATTTAATCAGGTTAAAAAAGTGACACAATTTATGGTGTATGTCGCATACAACTGGAGATTAGAAAGATCCTATTTAATGGATGAATTCATCCTTCCACCGCCTCTACCGGAGGAATGCCCATTGACGAATATGACTATGATTGATGTGAGGGTGACAACGGAGACGGACGTTAAAGCAATTATCAGTCCGAAAAATGTAATTTCGACGGCGGAGGATGAAGTGGAGACGGGAACGGCAGAAAATCTCTGCGTGAAACTCGACAGTCAGTTCGTGGACGATTTTAGCGACCCGTTGCATTCATTTTTGAACTCGGACGTGGATGAAATCGCACAATTTCGTCACTCGTCGCACTATTCTCTGCTGCAAGTTGCGCCGCTGCCATTTGCCAACCATTTTAGAAAAGCTCTTGACGATGTGATTTTGTTTTCGTCGCCCAACGTCAAGTCGTCGTTGCCGTATTTCGAGACTGACGCGGGAAGGAATTGTATTTTACGGCGCTATTTTCCCACTGAAATTTATTGGAGCACTCAATTTAATAAGGATAACACGACAACACGAAAAAGTCTGTTGATAGATCCGGACGACGAGATTCAACCGACTTATGCTACGACGGAAAATGGATTGTTATCGGATGATGTCGCTGTTCGGACTTGGCATAATTTTACTAAACATAAATTAACTCAATCATTGAATCACGATACAAACTCGCGAGGGATGCTCGCTGATTATCGAGCGCGTGGTGGCAGAATTCAGAAATTGTGTCCTCATGATGTTAGGACTAAAATTCAAAAAAATACCAAATCAAGCAAAGATTTAAATGAAAATAATTATGTGACAAATTCTGGACTTTTGTGGGAGAAAAAGGTATTTTTTAAGATGGATTATGGATATTTTTTTTTTTCATTTTTAAATTTGTTTGTTTTCAACAGATCGACGCATTAGATCCTTTCAACCATCAACGTTTAGTGGTTTTGCTTTGTAGTTATTCGTTGGAATCAAAAAACGCTCCCAATTTTTGTGTCAGTCCGCGGTACGATATTTATTTATTTATTCAAATTTAATAAATTTGTCATTATTTATATTTTTTAGGTTAGTTCCAATGGATTTTTACGGTTGTAATGACATAACTCTGGGTGGATTTTTGGAACGATACTGTTTTAGGCAATCGTATGTTTGTGTTAGTCAAAATTGCGGAACTGCTATGACCAACCACATTCGAAAATTTGCCCACGAAAATGGTTGCGTACATATATTACTTCGGGAAATGGAAAATGCTAGTCCGATTTGCCAAAATACGATAATTGTTTGGAGTTGGTGTCGTAAATGCGGCCAGGTAACGAAACGTTGTCTGAATTTTGTGTTTATTTATCATTTTTCGACTAATCAGAGATCGCTCCCATTTTGGCAGCAGTTTTAATCAAAATTGCTTATCAAAATGTTGGGCGTATTAATTTCGAGTTCATTAACTTCGCGAAAGTGAGGTGAACGAACTCAGGTTGACTAAAACCGTTATAAATTATAATAATAACTAAATACATAATTTAATATTAACTTTTTTTTTAGGCAACTCCTAGAGTGCCTTTATCTTTAGACGCTTGGTCGTGGTCATTCGCCAAATACTTGGAACTGCGTTTTCACGGAACCCAATACCTGACACGAGGTGTACACGAGTGTCCCCACTTATTACATCAAGATTATTATCAATATTTTGCCTATAAACAACGTGTGGTCGCGTTTAAGTAAGTTTATTTATTGAATATTCGCTTTAATAGATAAATGAATTGAGTAATTCGTTGAATTTCGAAAAAAAATTGACATTTTGCCAAAGAAAACGAGGACAGATGTCGATTGAGAAATACTGGGAACGCGAAATGTCAATTTTATTGATTTAAAACTTCGTGTTTGTATGAAAAATGAGGTTTTTTATTAGTTTTACTTCCGGTCAAAATTAGTTGCCATTTGCCCGTGTTTTTATTTCAATGCTGGAGACTTACAATTAAGGTTATAATTATATACCCTTGAAATGTGCACTGTCCTTCACGAAGAAAGCGGATGATAAGACTGAAAAAAGAGGGTGAAATGTGAAATTTGACTCCCGTCCGGACTTCGCTATCCTTGGCTTTGACAACAGAAAATAAAAAAGCAAAAGACAAATATTTCACTTGTTGCTCAGCGGTGACTAACGTAGACCAACATGGATCTTTTACGAGCGATTTTAATTTTTTCCCTAACTGCACCGGTCATTTCGACCGACTACACGCACCAATTAAACGGAATATGGACACAACTTGAAGAAATGAACCAGAAAATGAGCAGCATGAAAACACAACGAAATTCTGACTTTTTTCTCAGATCTGTCGACGAATTAAGCGTCAAATTCGACGCCATCTACGCGAAAATGTCGAATTTAGAGCAAACTCTACAAACGAAATACACAACAACAACGGGCAAAGACGTCGAACTTCTTCGCACGTTACAACGCATCGAACACACACTCAGATCCCCGGCTGCATCGACCACGTCCGATGGCGGTTTAACCGTAAACAACATGCAGAATTTACTACAATTTACCGCCAGTGAATTGGAACGGAGTTTGGAATCGAAATTAAGAGATTTATTCGACGCGCAACATCGATTAATCAAAGATTTATTCGACAAATTCAAGACGAACTTCGCGACTCAGCAAGCCCATACTCACTACGTTACCTCCGATAGAGTCCCGACATGGATACAAGAAACGATGGTTAGAGGTTTGGACGCGTTTACCATCGCCATGAAGGAAACGATGGATACAAAATTGCATCAGTTTTTGTCATCGGTTCAAAATTTGTGTCAAAATAACACCGCGCAAGTGTCGAATATGTCGAAAATTGCTGCATCCGGGGATGTACAGGCGGCGATGACGAGACAGAGAGGGTAAATATTGATTTTTCTATTGTTTCTATTATTTCTATTGTTTTTAATTGTTTTTTTTTTGGTTTTTTTAGGCGTACCCAGCAGGTTTATCCGCGAAGACAGTACAGTGCAACGGGCGTTGATATTATTGGACAGCAACCGCAGTCGAGACAATCGCAGAATCTCAAGTTTTCGGTTAGACCACCTGTGCAAGCGGAATATTGGGCAGGGAAACCGAAGGATTGTGCGGAGATTTATCGAATGGGGTATCATAAAACCGGGGTATACGAAGCGTATATTGATAATGAGAGGAACACGATGTTGGTATTTTGCGATATGGATACGAATGGAGGCGGTTGGACGGTAGGAAAATAAATAAAATAAAATAAATAAAATGGAATTAATTAATTATTTAAATTTTCTAGGTTATTCAAAGAAGGGACGATCAGATGATTCCTCATGAGAATTTCGACCGACCCTGGGGACAATACAAGAGTGGATTTGGAAATCTAGATCGAGAATTCTGGATCGGGAACCATTATATTCATCAATTAACAAGTAGAGGTCCAGCGACACTTAGAATTGAAACTGTCGACACATTCGGTCTTTCTGGATATGCCGAATACGACAAATTCGGCATTTCGAACGAATTTAACAGTTACAAGATGCACATCGGATTATACTTCGAGGGAAGTCTTAAAGACGAATTTACGTCTCATAACAACTCGTATTTCTCAACTCCCGAAGAAGATAACGATAAACATCCGGGACGAAATTGCGCCGAAACATTTTATTCGGGTTGGTGGTACGACAACTGTTTTAGAGTGAATCTCAACGGAATTCACGTGGTTCCCGCTAACTCTAAAGCGATCCAGGGAATGTATTGGGGATTCAAGTTTCCCGGAAACGTCGGTTTGCGGTTAAGGGCTTCGGAGATGAAGCTACGTCCGGTTTGGTTCTCTTTAAGCCGGGGATAGATGCTAATACATGAGATTATTGTTATTTAGATTAGGATTATATGTTTTGTAGAACTTGTATACAAGTTATTTATATCGAAATAAATATTTGCTGGTGATTTTTTTGCTCGTTTTGTGGCTGCTGAGATTGAAATTGGGAAATTTTTGTTTGTTAAATTTTGGTTTTCGTTGCAGGTACAGTTCGATAACATTGAGGGAAATCGTTCTGCCGCCATCGACGATCTCTATTAGCGATCCGACGTTTCAATCTTCGAATGTAATTGAACAAATTAAACAACTGGCTGTTAGGTAAATTCATTTTTCATCGTTATTTTGTTTCATATTTATTTTTTATGTTATGTGTTTGTTTTTAGGGGAAATAGTATGTATAGTTCCGTGCATGAATGGTTGGTGACAACTAAAGACGAATATTCAGGGTCGAAATACGAACAAATCTTGTCCGAACTGATCGTACAATTAAATGTAAGATTTTAAAATCATGTTATCGCGTAATTTAAATTTAAACGTTGGGTTTCTTTAGGCAGAACAATGTATTTTACGTGGGAAAATCGAAGAAATTCAATTAAAACTGACTTCACCGACAGTCGAAAACCAACCATTGAATGCCGAGCATGAAGATGACGGATGTCACGTCATGTGGAAAATCAGCGACTGCGTGCTCAATGTTAAGAGAATAATAGCCGAAGCTGTCACAAATTGGAATTGCAGGTTCAAATTTAAAAATAAAAAAATTCATTAAAAAAATGTAATAAAACGTTTTTTGAATCGATTTTAGGGTGCAAGATTTCATCCAACAGCGAAAAAAAGAAGAAAAAACGCCGAAACACGTGAGCAGCGTCACTAGACTCATATCCAACACGAGTTCGAGTTCAGCTTCAATTGCCGAAACGGTTAAAGTGAATATTTTACACGTCGATCGTAGTTTTGATTTAATTCTGGATTTTGTAGATGTTGCCTCGATCTCTTGAAGAAGTGAGCGAATCATCCACGATAGGTCCGCCAATCGTGGACAAAAATGACGACACATTATCCCACACGAGTTCAACTGCCTCATTCTGTGCTGGAAATGCGGCCACGTGCGCATCGGGCGCAGAGAGCGTACAATCCGAAGAATGCGAAGTTTTTGACGAGCAAACTCAAGTAATTCCTGCAACTGGTGGCAGTTTTCCACATTCCGGGAGCGATTCGCTCATTTTGGATCAAGTTTCGCCGTCCTACGAAGCGAATGAAACGAGCCGAGGAATTGGTGGTATTAATTGGAAATTGTGCTTTGATGTTTTGCATGCTTTTGTTATTATTGTTACTTATTAACACTTTCACCCATTACCTGTCATAGTTTAAGTTTTTGTTTATTGATTTTTTTTGTTGTTAATTTCTAATTTGTAAATCACCGACTTGTAATAGGAAAAAAACGTTCGTTGACTGACTACATAGCTGTACAGAGTTTTGTGTTTCGTTACTGGCATACTAGGCACCCTGAGATCAGACTTGTGTCTGAATCAGCTGATCAATTCGGTATCATGCACTGACTAATATTTTTTTACGCACTTTGCAAGTTTTAACGCACGCACTATTAATATTTTGTTTGTTTTTTAATTTGAATTTTTGAGTTTTATTTTTTTGTAATAATTTTTGTTTTTTAAATATTAAGATGAGGATGAAGTCCACAAGGAAAGTCGGGGTCATGAACGGTCTCGATCTGAAGGCGATGGTCGAATTTTATCCGGGGATTTGCTTAAACCGCTACATTTACTGAAATCTGGTAATATAATGTCCAGTCTAGTTTTGAATGTAAATTTTTGCTCACAACTGTACTGGAAGGCAAAATTTGAGTTTAAATTTTAAAGATGTATTTTTTTTTTATTTTTTATTTTTTATTAGATGACGATTCTTTCGAAGTAATTAAAGTTGATAAAGAGAAGAAAATCGGGAGTATGAAGACTATTTTGTCGCAATTACTTAATAATTCGACAAATTTTACGTTGCAAGTATGACAAAATTGAATTTTTTCTTGATAAACTGAAATTTATATAAATTTATGTTTATAGACGCCATTTCCGCCAACTGAACATCATTTATTACCTCGATGCGAAAAGATGCCTATAGTTGTTTACGAAGATGAGATTAGTTCGATTGTGGCTTACACGTTGAGTTCTTCCGATTACGAGCATAAACTCCAAGAAATGAGACATTGCTTAACGTCTTCTCAGAGGGAGTCGCAAAATAACAGGTTGACAATTTGCAATTTTTATTAATATAGGATTTTGTTTATTTTATTTACTCTTTTTTTAAATTTTTTTTGTTATTTTTAGTCCTGCTGTTAAAAGAAAGAATGTGAAATCCACGGAGAAAGATTTAATTGTTAGCGGATCATTCGAAGGAAATGTTGCTAATGACTCAAGTAAAAAAAAATAAAAAATTATCAGATTTATATTTTTTTGTTTGTGTTTTTAATTAAATTTATTGTTGCGCAGGTAGTGGGTCTCGAAAGAGTGGCGTTCTCGCGTTTTTTCGAGGTGGTGATCGCACTGTTTTTCGACCTTCGAAGTCACCATCTTCGAATGCTTTTGTTTCTGTTCTTTATTCTACGGGTAATAGTGAACCCGAATCAGTGCCAATTGAAGAAGGTATAAACAAAGTTATAAAAAGCTTTTTTTTTGATTTATTATTTATTAACAACAATATTAAATGAATAATTTAGATTTTGTTGATGAACGAGGCATGCCAATTCTTCCTGGCCCTGAATTAGATAAGTCACGAGGAAGCAACAAAAAACAATCGGAATATCACATTGATATAGAATTTGCTGATTCGACATCGAAATGTTTCTGTCGGGTGTACTTTGCCGAACAATTTCGGAAATTGCGCGAATTGGTATTTCCTCAAGGGGAGGAAACTTACATCCGTTCCTTGAGTCATTGCGTCAATTGGCAAGCAAAAGGCGGCAAAAGTGGAATGATATTCTGCAAAACATTTGGTAAATTTAAATATTTTTTTCCCAATACACAATACTTTTTTAATGTTTTTTTATTATTATTTTTTATAGACGATCGTTTTATACTGAAACAGATGTCGCGACCTGAATCGCAATCGTTTGCTGAAATTGGTCCCCATTATTTCCGATACATCAAAAAGTGCTTTAACGAGCAGAGACCGACATGTTTGGCTAAAATATTGGGAGTTTACCGGATTTGTTACAGCTATGCAAATTCGGCCCAAAAAATGGATTTGTTGGTTATGGAAAATTTGTTTTATGAACGGAATATATCCCAAAAGTTTGACTTGAAGGGTTCAAAGACTAAAAGAATGGCTACTGCTAAACCGGAAGAGGAATTGGTTTTATTGGATGAAAACATGCAAAAAAGTATGTAGAAAATCGATAAACTCGCACAGTTTAATCTTTTTCTCGATTTATTTTAATAGTTATGTTGGAAAATCCTTTGTACATTCGTCAACATTCAAAAACAGCAATAATGACTGCTGTAAGAAGCGATACGCACTTTTTATCGCAACAATTAGTGATGGATTATTCGTTACTGGTTGGAATTGACGATGCAAAACAGGAATTAGTCATTGGAATTATTGGTGAGCAATTTTTTTATTAATTACTTTAAAAATACGTAAAATACCGTAATTTATTTTTTTTTTAGATTACATTCGCACTTTTACGTGGGACAAGAAATTGGAAATGGTCGTAAAAGGTGGAATTTTACATCCTGGTCAATCGCCCACTATTATTTCACCGGAACTGTACAGAACTCGATTTTGTGAAGCAATGGATCGATACTTTTTAAATATTCCTGACAGATGGACAGGATTAGGGCAGAAAATAGATGATTTATAAAATAAATTATGTAATGTAATACAAATTTAATTTCTATTATTGTAAATTGAATATTTTCTTAAGTAAAAAAGAAATAAAATGAATATTTAATTTATCCGCCATTTTATTGAGTTAAAACCAAACATTAGTGCACCATTTGTCCGCGCGAGGCCACGCCACTCACCGTCGTCCCTCAACACGGCCTCCCGCTATTTACAGCATTAGTGCAAACAAGACAAGTTAGTGAATTGTCCGTTGGCTATGGCGCGGAGTTGTAATCGGTTGTGCTCCCACTTGATATTTTCTTTGTTAAATGACTTTTTATGACATAACTGTTGCCTTTAACAGGTAAGTTAATATTCCAAATAACCTCACGATCAAAACAAACACGATAAAATTCGATAAAATTAGAATCGCGTGTTTAATCAGGTGTGTAATGCTTAAGAAAAAGAAAACAAAATGGCTTCCTTCAAGGTATTTCGCTCGTATTACCTTCGAGATTTCATTTATCAAACTTTTCATGTCAATTACATCAATTCATGTAATTGTATCGCATTAAATTGCTAATCTAATCTAAAAAAAAATAATAAAAAATTAAATAAATAAATAAATAAATAAATAAATAAATAAAATATTTTGTCATTGTTTTAGTCATCACGAGGGGTCACTTTCTTCATCAATTTTGATCTGTGATTGATTGATATTATTTGAAAAAATAAAATACATAAATAAAAAATATTTGAAATTTAAAAAGGATGTTGAGTATTAATTCATTTGAGGCGAGGAAATGGGCAATTGTATTGTAATTCGATGATTTTTTTTATTATTTGATGAAAAAAAGAATCAAATTACACTCGTACAATAAGTCGTTAAGAGTGAAAAACAAGCTTTTATTAATAATTTGACTCTTTTTACTACCTTAAAGCGAAAATGACGCTGAACAAATTCGCAGTGAATGGCAACTTGCTTCCCATGAAACGATACGACTGTTATTCATGCGATGATTGTCTGACGACCGGAACTGTTGAAGTCTGCAATAACGCATTACAAGTAAATATTTAAAATTTAATTTTAAAAAATATTTGTTATTTAATTTTTTTTTTAGTGTTATTCAGCGAATATTCAAGATTCGTACGGACGACAAGTATTGTATCGTGGTTGTGCAACGTCTAAGGACACTGTGACATTTTATTGTAAAACTCCGTATTATGATGGCAGCTCGTCTTATGCAACGATGGGTAGATACTCGTTTTCTTGTTGTACCGAAGACATGTGCAATAATGAGACATTTCCAACTTTACCCTCGAAAACGATTGTTGGTGAGAAATGTGCGGAAATGTGACGAAATTGGCAAAATTTTAATTTATATATTTTTTTTGTTTTTTTAATAGGGGAATTTCAGGATAATATAACACCAGTGCAGAAATGTTTGATTTATATTGTCTGCCCTGTTTTAGTCGTTTTAATTATCGCTTTAATTGGATTTTTTTCTTTCGGCGATGTCGGAAGCATCGGTTGGACACTGTGTATTCTCGTGAAACTGATCTTGGTTACAGAGATGAACTGCATGCCATGGCAGCTGGTGACAGCACACTCAGAGTTCGTTTATTTGTTTAATTCAGTTGTTAAATGACGATTTTCATCCAGTTTGATCATTTTTATTGATGTTTTCGTGTTTTAAAAACAATTTTTATTTATTTTGTATTTTAAATAACTAATTTTTATTTTTTATATTTTAATAACAATTTTCCCTCATTTTTATATTTTCCAGGAGATTTTTGAACATTCCATAACATCAGGCAGTGGCTCAGGTTTACCCTTGCTCATTCAGAGGACACTAGCAAAACAAATTTCTTTAATGGAATGCATAGGTAATAAAACCAAAATATTCAATACAACTAAACAATTCTAAAACATTTTTTCCCAACAGGCAAAGGCCGATACGGCGAAGTGTGGCGGGGCGTTTGGCAAGGCGAAAACGTGGCGGTCAAAATTTTCTTCTCGCGCGACGAATCGTCCTGGAAACGCGAAACGGAAATCTACTGCACCATGTTGCTGCGCCACGAGAACATCCTCGGCTATTTCGGCTCCGACATGACGTCGCGCAACTCGTGCACGCAGCTGTGGCTCGTGACGCACTACCACGAGTTGGGCTCTCTTTACGACCACCTCAACTGCAACACGCTGAGTGTGCACGAAATGATGAAACTTTGCGTGTCGGCCATCTCTGGCCTCGTTCATCTGCACATCGAAATTTTCGGCACTCAAGGAAAACCTGCCATAGCTCATCGCGATATCAAATCGAAAAACATTTTAGTGCAGGGCAATGGCATCTGCGTCATTGCCGATTTCGGGTTGGCCGTTACCCATTCACAGACTACTGGTGAGATGACTGTGGCCAGTAATAGCCGTGTGGGCACCAAACGGTACATGGCGCCGGAAGTGCTGGACGAGACGCTCAATATCGACATGTTCGATGCGTATAGGAGGGTGGATGTCTATGCTTTTGGACTTGTTTTGTGGGAAATCGCAAGACGGTGCTACAGTAATGGTATTTATATTTGAAAAAAAAAATATTGTTTTACAATTGTTTGAATATATTTTTTTTTTTTCAGGTATTGCTGAAGAGTACAAGCCGCCATATTTTGATTTAGTACCGTCGGATCCTAGTTTTGAAGATATGCGTAAAATCATTTGCGTCGATCAACAAAGACCGGCGATTCCTAACCGGTGGTCATCACATCAAGTAATTATTTATTATAGAACAAATGTAAATTTTGTTTGTATGTTTTTTAATTTTTTTTTTTTTTTTTTTTTTTTTTTTTTTTTTTTAGACATTAACATCGATAGTTAAGTTAATGAAGGAATGCTGGCATCAAAACCCGAGTGCACGATTGACTTCTTTGCGCATTAAGAAAACTCTGGTAAAAATTGCCATGTCGGATCCGAATGTTTACGTCGATTTGTAAGCAAGTCGTAACTGATGTGGTCATGAAATGTGGCTTTCCCTAGTCGCTCGATGCAAACTAGGGAGAGGAAAAACATTTGGTGCTCAAAAACTTCCTCTCTATCTCTTCTGCCATCATATCCAATTCTCTAATATTTGTTGTGGTTGTTTTTTTTTATTATTTGAAACGATGAGAAGTGAAAATGTGTTTCTATTCAGTACTGAATTTCTTGAAACAAGTGCACATTTTGAGATAAAATGACAATTACGTCATAATTAACGTAAAATTGATTAATATATCTGAATTATGACGATTTACATCATAATTACGATTAAATTAATGTTCTATCAAACAATAGAATACAAATTATACGAATGCGTGCTTGTAATTTGAGAAATATGAGAGTCATTAACTTTGATTTTCCGGTTATAATGTTTTGTTTCAGCTCGCTGAGTTTTAAAATGGCTATTACTATTTTATTTAATCTAAAATTAGATTTAAAATAATCAAAAAAACTCCATATCTTTTAATTGACAATCAAAAATTGAAATTTTTATTTTTTTTATTATTTTATAAAAATAAAAATAAAAAATAAATAAATAAAATATAGCCATTCTAAGTGGGATGAGTTTCCTGTGGTTGTTTAAAGTACAAATATCCAATATTCATGTGTTTCCCAGTTAATCATTTCAAACTTCCTCATTCAAAACTTATCAATGGCAGCTACGCTTTGAAATTTTGGGTGATTGGAAATTTTAAGAGCAGTTTTATACTAGTTTTTAGTTTGAAAATGTTTGTTATTTTACATGAGAACAAATTTCATATCATTTTTTGTTGTATTGGCAGTTTGGTACTGATCTCGGTTCCGATTTTTGTTATTGAACCGCCCTGTTTTTATAGCATTAGAACAAGGGTGAATGAACAACTTGGGCAATATCATGAGAAATTAATTTTTTTCGTTCTGTTTGTTAATTTTGTTCAAACATATCAAAGATGTGTCATTATTCGATTTAGGTTGTATGTGCTATTTTAATCACTTGTTTTTACTACACTTGTAAATATTATTGGTTGTATTTTACATTTTATCGTCAGACATTTTTTTTTTGTCTTTATCTTCTGATTTGTTGAGTTTGAAAGCGAATTTAAGATTTGCTTAGAGTGGTATAATTTGTAAGTAGTTTATAATTTCGTCAAAAAAATATCGTTTTATTTTTATTTTTTAAAAATAAAACTGTAAAGTATTGTCACGGGGCCTCACTTATGCGCATTTATACAAAAATGGCGCTGAAACAAATGAATTTGCGCCTACTATCGATATTTCAATTAATTTTATTGCTAGTTTTCTTAACATTTCTACAGTTTTGTCTTTTGAAAATCAAAACGCAAATTAAAATTCACGTGGCAACGTAAATATACAATGGATATGAATTTATGATAAAAAAATACATACATAATTTGAATGATTATAGAACACAAGTTTTAAGTACCTAAACGACCATAATACATTTTGGTAAGGTAAATAGTAAACCCAAATAATTGAAAATTGATTTTCTTTGGTAAACTTGATACTGGCTTTTTATAATTTCATAATTATTTTACAGTTAAATTTCTATAAAAATACAATTTCTATATTTTATTATTTTTATTTAAAAAGCAGCAAAATATGAGCAGAATTTTAATTTTTCGACATTTCAGCGTTTTTTTTTTTATCTTTCATACTTATTTCTTTTTTTCTTTTTTTTTTTAATTTAAAGGAATTAGAAAATTGAAAATCGGTAAATTATGCTGAATTTTTTTCTAATTGCTTTCAAGGCACCAAATAAAGATAGTACTGCTACGCCATCCGGTTTTAATAAACCGGTCCTCCGATTAATAAGAGACATCCCAATTCCCAATCATAAAACATCTTGAGCTTGTATAAGCACCAGGTGCCTTCAATGCCCTACCTGACACAATCAACATGATTTGGAGCTGATTGTAGCATGGTTTTACACTTCTAAATGCCTTAAAGTTGCTACAATTTGTACTTAAATATTTTTCCTCACTTAATCATTTAAAAAATGCAACAAAAGTGACTTTTTGTCATCACTTAAAAACAAATTTCGTTTTGGAAGAGCCATGATTATATACGAGGAAGGGGAAGAAATGAAAATATAATTGATTGCATTGAGAGGAGAGAAGAAAAAAATAGATAAAATAAATGAGGTCACTGAACCCAACTGGCAGGCACCCATTGGGGCTCCATTTCGATTTGATGCATCGTACAGTACAACTCGTCAAATGCCGTCATCAAATCTTCGTTAATTATTTCAAAGTCAAATAAATGGCCATAGAGATAATCAATACGATTGGCACTGTTAGTAATGTCGTGGAATTCTTCATCCTATTGAAAACAAATTGATATTTTATTACATATTTAAAATACAAACAAAAAAAAAGAACTTATCGAATTACAAAAACCCAAATTTACAATGGTTTGGGTTGGTAAAGATGTGATTTTGATGTAATTATGACGAAATATGTCATTTTTACGTCAGATTCAGCATAGTTATGACGAAATATGTCATTTTTACGTCAAATTCAGCATAGTTATGACGAAATATGTCATTTTTACGTCAAATTCAGCATAGTTATGACGAAATATGTCATTTTTACGTCAAATTCAGCATAGTTATGACGAATTATGTCATTTTTACGTTAAATTCAGCATAGTTATGACGAATTATGTCATTTTTACAACATTTCTTTGCAAATTTTCGTAAATGTACTTATAAACGAGAAATCCGTTATACAAACCGAAAATCCTCTAGAACAACTCTCGTCAAATGTTGACCGCGCATGAAAGTTATGCCTAGTTTCCTTTAACTGCTCAAATGGCGGCGGTTTAATGAAGATGATCAACGGTTTTAACTCTGCTGTCCGTAGTAATTTCAGAGCCTAAAATCCAAGTAATGCATTTTTGAAAACTAGTCCAATTTTCAATTTCTCTATTACATACTTGAGGATGGGGATTCATAACACACACGTAACCAGCATTTACAATTGATTTAACGGTTTCTAATGAAGTGCCGTACAAATTGCCTTTATACTCTCCGTGCTCCACGAATCGACCTTTACGAATTTCTTCTTCCAAAACCTCGCGAGATACGAAATAATATTCTTTTCCGTCTACTTCAGATGGTTTGGCAGGACGTGAAGTATCTAAATATATTAATTATATAATTTTTTTTTTTAATGGTTAAATGTTAATTACGAGGAATGGTTGTTTTAAAATGATCCGGTTCAATGGCGAGTAAACGACGTTTGAGTTCGTTCCGACCAACACCGGGAGGCCCGATTAAAATAATTGGCCGGTAAATCCCAGGACGGGGGTAATATCGAGCCACTTCTTCGTAAGTAGCAATTTCTTCCCGATCAAAATCTAAAAGCAAAATAAAAAATAAAAAATCAAATTATTGACGAAAAATATAATATGTAAGTTAAAAACGAAGGAAAGAAATAATTTGTTAGTGTTTATTAGTTTTACCCTCCTTCTCCATCGCATCATACATGATTTTCTTGGTTCCTTTAGTCCTCCTCGGCGTCATGAGAGGAGAACGGCCGCTTGAAAGTGCAGTGAAAGAGCAGAGGGGGACTAGGACAAGCCCACACCGACACATATCCAGCAACACAGAAACATAGGGATGATTAGTTAGTATTGATTTAAGGATAAGAAAAGAAAGAAATTTGAAAAACAACCCAATAAAACCAATTTTTTTAACCGTAAAACATTTATTTCGGTTAATTACCTTCATCATCGTCGTTTAATTCATTTCTTGCATTTAATATTCGTCTAAAATAAAAAAAATTACTTAAAAAAAATTATTTCTATTGAATTTTCAGCTTTTCACACCGTTCTTGTAGTAAACGTCCGGGAATGAGGCCCGCACGCACATTCCTATCGCCCTCTTTCCTCGCCTGCCACCAATTTGGATCGTCTTGATTAACGATGTGCATCACTTCGCCTTTGTGGAATGGAAGACCGGCTTCTCGACACGGGATATCCAGATCTTTACGTGGATCAAAGTCGAAAGCAGCTCGCACGCGAACCTAACAAACATCAAAATTAGTCATTAGTCATATCATTAAAATTAGATCAAACAATTACTTTGCTTTCTCGCGAATGTGCTCTTTCCTCCGCCGGAATGAGTTTAAAAGTGATAGTACCATCGATACTTTCATCCAGTATATGTAAAACGTCGTTTGGCGTTTTTCCCCGCACATTAATTCCGTTTACTTCGTGAACTTCGTCGCCCTCGTGGATCAAACCGCTCCGATCCGCCGCTCCCCCGTGCATTATGCGCGCAATGACCACAGTTCCAGAATTATCGTCGTGTTTAATAGTAGCACCCTGAAAACAGTCAAATGTTATACAAATAGTTTACTTTTTTAATGTTAAAAAATACCAGTGGTTCATTGCTTTTGACTAACTGAACGATTTTGACCGTTTCTTCGTCCTCGTCCACTTCCCGGGGTATTTCAGGCAACTTTGGGTAATAATCTTTAGACGCTATCTGATCATGAGCTAGTAAAAGTGACTGCAAAAAATTTATATTTATTATTTTAAGGTTCGTAGAATTTTGGTATTGACTTACTTTCATATGAGAAGAGGACAGAATTTGAAATAGTTCTTTAAATTCCCTCAACTTGGATTTATGCGCCAAATCAAGAACTTCTTCATTAATGTGAAATGCATTGGTTGTGGCTGGTTGTTTCGGTTCTTTCCCATTTTGGTTAATCCGATCGTGGACCTTTAAAAAAATTTTTTTATAAATGTTTTAATACAATTTATGCCATATTTACCAATAACAATGCTCGGAATTTACTATTAGCTAGTAAATCACGTAGAAATTGGTAATCATCTTCAGATCCGTTTACTTTATATCTAACTTGATCTAAAGTTGCTAGCAATCTCTGAACAGCTATGAAAATAAACAAAAATCTTATTAGAATTTGTATTTTTAGATTGATTACTAAATTTACTCGGTTCTCCACTTCCATTCGGCATCTGCACTAGTTAAGTCGGGCTAGCTGCACAACATTCAATAGATAAACTGAAAACGAGATGAAAATAAATTGTTTATAAAAAAGTGAATATTTTTTTAATATTTTTAATAATCAGAAAAATTAAATAAATTAATCCTTCATAAATATTGGATTTGCAATGTTTTTTTTTCTTCTCTTCCAGTATCTCAAATTTTAATGCACAACCAAACGCTTACTATGTGTTTCAGTCGGTTTTTACCACACATTGGTCTCCATGTTGTTTTGCAGCTGATTCACTTCATTACGTCATAATTTATGCTGATACACAAAGACTAGTAGTCAGAAAATAGTAAACAGAAAAAAATAGATGCCATTCTGGATCCCAAATTTTTCTGACGTCATTAAATATGCTTATTTGATAAAAGAAGAGAATTTTTTATGATTCTTGGAATTTATTTTTATTTATTTTTTGTGTGTAATAAACAGTACGTTAAAAGAAAAAACTATTTTATTTTTAACTGGCAATTTAATGTAATAAATACTTTTGTTTATTTCTACTTATTGTGATCTGAGTGAAGTCCTAGTGCAAATCCAAACTCCCGTGTGCTGATTTGATACCCGGATTGAAGATGGCGTCCAGCTGAATGTGTATCAGTTCTAATGTCCTGAACAAGACCCTATTTTTTATCTAGTTAGCGATTACCTTACCCTTGAATATAACTATTTATAATTAGCATTAATGGTAATGCATGCTAGAAAACTTCCAAGGCTCAATGATGGGTACGAAATAAGAGTTACAACCTTAGAATTGACTTTTCACTTCAGGCAGCCATTTTTGTTGTCAAAATCTAAAATTAAATTCGTTTCCAGTCCCATAGCAGCTTTAAAACTAATTTTCACCTTTCTTTTTGTGTATTTACAGGTACTTCGATCGTAATCAAACCCACTCTTACCTGGTTAGTATTTTGGCAAGATGAGCAACATCGAAGCGTAAAAAGTCTTGTTTTCCATTAAAAAAAGTGGAAAAATTCAATGAAATTTCAACTTTAGCGAGTTAAAGTTAAAATTTCTTCACATAGATCCGTTTTCTTAGCACTATTCGAAAGCAAATACATAGAAATTCGTCAAAGTTTGATCGAATATTGCATCGGAACACGAGAAATCTATTGAAACGACCTAAATCGATTTTAACAGTTGCTAAAAGCTGTCGATCTCGAGTTTAATGTACTTCGAATTAATTTTTATAGAATTCGAACAAGTACTCGTCTTCGAAAGCCAACTATGGGGATCGTTATGGTGACAAAATCCGGAATTCGCCGAGCAACGGTGGAAATTATCGCAACGACAGTCCGAATGCAACCGACAGTCCCAGGGATCGTTCGTACCATAATAAATCATCGTATTCTCAGCGTCTGAAAGAACGTGAACGTGACCGTCGAGGTAAAATAGGTAAAAAATTATAATAAAAAAAATCAAATAAAAATGATAAATTAATGCGAAAATAGATGTAAGCCGATCTCCTAAAGATAAAAACATCAAAAGTGGAGGTAATAATCGCGATTATCACCAATCTTCCGCTTCTCATCGTGGTTCAGAATCGAACGAACATCGAAGCAATCACGATCGGAACAACACGGATGATGTGAAAGGCGAAAAGGAGAAAAAGGTCCAAGTTGGCGATTGGTCGGAACACATGTCTTCGTCCGGTAAAAAATACTACTACAACTGTAAGACAGAAGTATCGCAATGGGAGAAGCCCAAGGATTGGCTCGAATGGGAAAAGTAAATTATTTTTTAAAAAAATCAAAATTTTATTTGAAAACACGAAAAATTGCAAATTGTGTTTTTTTTGCAGACAACAGGGGAAACCTAGCGACCCTAATAAAGTTAAGGATCGGAATTACGATAAAATTAACGCCTCTTCATCGTCCACATCGAGTAACAGCAGCCGCAGTAATTTCCAAAAACTAATTAATTTAAATTAATTTGATTTTTGTCTTATTTTTTTTTTTTTTTTTTTTTTTTTTTTTTTATATTTTAACTTTTCAGCATCTGAAAAACATTCCACTGATCGAAATTTTCCGCGTTCTTCTGGTTCAGTATCTAACTGTCATTCGCGGCAACACGATTCTCGACATCACACGAGTAAATCCGGAGGTAATTCTCGGAATTTCGTCCCCAACGATCAACCGCAACATCGCAACCAATCGCAGCACCGGAACGAAATCCACTCGCGCGACCGATCCGATCAACGAGATGGCAGCGACGATGTGCCGCGGCGAGACGGAGATCGACGAAACGATGTTCGAAAGAGTACCGAAGGTACAAATATTTTATTTTTGATTTTGATTTTTTAAAAAATTAAAACTTTTAATTTCAGATTCACAAATGCAAGACATGGATATTTCACCCGACGCCACACCGATTAGTGGCAATTCACAACCGCAATCTCAAACGCAGACGCCGGTTACACAAAGTTCACAATCGCAGCCGGCAACCACACAAGCGTCCGTGTCGTTAGCCAATTTACCCAAGTTGCTTTCTCAGTTAGCGGGTAACAAATGCTTACCGAACATGGATAAAACTGAGTTATCGGCTCAAGAAGCCTTGCAAACAATTCAAACTGCCCTTCTGCTGACCCGACAAGTATCATTAGCTCAAACAAGTAATGAAAAAGTGCAAAGAGAATTGAATTTTTGACTTAATTTTCGTTTTTTGGTTTTTTTTTTAGACATGACCAATCAATCACCTCACTCGAGTATGACTCACAACGACACGTCGCCATTCCTGTCGCAAAAATCACCACTGCCGATGCCGATGCCCAGTCATTCCGCAGACAAAACTCGAAATGATGAGGACCGTGGACGTATAAGTCCCGGCGGTTCCGAGTATAGTCATAAATCGTCACGGTGAGTTAGTTCTCTTAAGTTTTTGAATGATTAAAGGAAATTTTTAATGATTTTTGTTGTAGTCGTGGGAGTCCCACGTCGAGCATTAGCAGCTTACATAATATAGCACCAGCGGGAGCTACGTCTTTGGTTTCGGCCGCTTTGCGTCCTGCCGCACCTCTCATTAGCCCATCCCTGGCCAATTATGTGCGTGAGGATCTGATAGCTCACGTTTCGGGGTGGCAAGCGGATCATGCAGAAAGACAAGTATATATATATATATATATTATTTTTTTTTTTTAATTTAATTTTTTGTTCTGTTTAAAGGCGAATCGGTACAGTGACGAGGCGCACGTAGTGGGCAGTTTGAGCAGCACTAAAGTGTCGGCGGAGTTGAAAATGGCGCGATCTCTAGTGCGAGTAGCTGAAATTCAAGCTACGTTACAAGAACAAAGGTGTATTTGAGTAAATTTCATTGTTTTTTGTTTTTAATATTTATCTTGTGTTTCTATTGCAGAATTTTATTCTTACGGCAACAAATTAAAGAATTAGAAGATTGGAAAAGCCAAAATTCATTTATGTCCGATTCTTAGTAAATTTCAGTGTTGTAATAAGAACTAATATTACTTTTTTTTATTTTTCTTTCGGTTTTTTTTTTTTTTTTTTTTTTTTTTTTTTTTGATTATTTTTATTAAGAAAAAAAATGGCGATTCTTTGGATGTCATAAAAACCGAAACAATGTTTTTAAAAAAAAAATTGTTTGCATTTGTGTCGTAAATTGGTGACGTAAAACGGTTTTCCGAGCTGGAAGTTGTAAATAATGTTAAGGGAAATGGGATTTTTAAAACAAAAAAATGTTTAATTAAAATATTAAAATGTTTTTGTTTTATTTTTAATATTGTATTAATAGACAGTTTGCGATTTCTCGTACGAGACAATGTGTAACGAAATTTTTCAAAAATTTCAAAAATCCCATAAATCCATTAAAACAAAGGGACGAGATTTTTAACAATACAGTATCTCGTTTTTTGCCATTCTCGTAATGAAATAAATTTTGTACGAGAAATCGCAAACTGTCTATTATTATTTTTTTTTTTTCCGGATTTGTAACGTGTTAAGGGTCATTTCCATTCTGTGAACAAAAAGTTTTTGTTTTATTCTTCTTTTAACCGAGGACATTTATTTTTTTTGGACTATTGTAAAAGTGAAATATTTAAAAATTACATGATACGTGTTTTTAATTATTACAGGCTTTAGTGGTGATCTTTTTTTTGAATAAAATCAAAAGAAAAAAGAAAAAAAGTCTGATCTAATGTTGGTTCGTGTATTTAAATAACATTGGCCAGTTTCTTTTTTATTTTGGTGTTTCAACGAGTTATTTCACGTGTACTTTTTGTATATAATCTTTGTTTCTCATAGTAATCAGCTTGGATTTGAGTTTTTCAATATGCGGGGACCATCAGAAAGATAAAAAACTGAAAAATAAACAATAAACAAATATTTTGCCTTGCTATAATCGAGGGTAAGTGTTTCGAATGCAAGCGAGTCACGTGGCTCTTGATTTTGTGCGCCATCTTTTATGTAACAGTTTTTATAAAGATGTGGCTTTTTGTGGTTTCTATTTGTATTTATTTAATTTTTTATTGTAATTCGTTTTCTAGATTTTCAGTTAATGGGACACATTAGGACAAGAGGGCTTTTGTTATTGTTTTCTTATTTTCTTGTTTTATTATTCACCAAAAAATTAAAAATTTACTTTTCAGGTGTTTGTTTAGGGAAAAAGTCACCTGTTGATAAAAAAAAAAAAAAATTTGTAAATGTGAAATCTTTTTCTTGTAATCATTTGCAACATTACTATATTGTTAGGTAAAAAAATAAGGAAAGTATTCGTTTTGTTTGATAAGATTAGTAAATAAATACAAAGTTAGCACTAGAAACAATTTCTCAAATTGAAGTTTCGAATAATTTTATTTTCTCGACTACAACACTGATGAAAAAAAGCGAAAAATTGATTTTTAGTTTATATCTCATCAGACATTACAATCGAATTATTTGAATTTGATCTCGAGGGACCATGTCGGGTCCTTTTTATGCTCTAAAGAGACTTGTTCTTGCTTAATTCATCTTAAATTCATGATATTAATGTGATAAAATGAATTATTTGAACCAGAGACGGATTTATAACTCATTTCCCGTAAAATAAAGAAGAATACAATCTAAATTTGTTGACTTTATTGAAATTAAATTAAGTAAATAATTTGTATTTAACGCCGTTATGTGTCACCTAAAAACACCCGGTTCGACCCGAGCATTTTTAGATGTAGAATTATAACGCAATGACCGCGCTATCTATCAATAAATAGATGAACTAGATATCAGAAATCAAGTATCCAACCGCGCAAAATAGTTCCACCAGAAAATAACTTTTTTAATTTAAAATAAACATAACCAAAATTAATTTGACCACAAAATCCAAACAAATACACAAAACTAAACAATTTTTAATTGATACCAAACACCAACAAAACATTGCTCTTAACTAGAACTCAAAACACCAACAACAGTAGTGATTAGGCAGCTGAGGCTAAACTCGAAGGCGGCTGGCGGCTGTCGACATGTCTTCAGTGCGAGTTTGTGTTTTGTACATCAGATAATAATGGCTAGGTTCTTCCATTCACTGCTCCTCTTTTTGTTTTGCACCATCGGGCCTAGCTTGGGTAAGTTTAATAACCATTTACTTGATTTCCAATCAACTTTTCGACGCAATCTTTGTGGTTTTTGTTAGCACGATGACTTGAATTGAAGTTGGTTAATGCGAAAAATGGCTACCAGTTTTTTAAGAGTGCTCTAATCTAACTATTTCCTGAGCACAAATCCATGCCCAAATCAACTCATCGGTGCTTTCAAGTGATAAAATTTATCATTCAGCTTCTGGTAATAGTAAATGAACGTAATCGGAGGTGAAATAACTCCACATGATCGCATGTTTGTCATGTAAACACAACTTGTAATAGGAACTCGATTGGGAACGAATAAAAATGTTCCATTTCAACGTGATATATTGGTTTAATGACTTTAAACTAATGAATTGACGTTTATTTAATTGGTTTATTTAACTGAGATAAATCTAATTTGATGACTTAATTTTTTTTAAAAAAAGTATCAAAATCGAGTTTTTAATGTTTAATTATTAAAACGTGGAAGTGTATCCTCTTGATATACTTTGTACCCATCATTTTTCGATATTTCACAAACTAATTGGTACCTAGGTTAGTTATCAGGTCATATGATCCCACGTATCATGATGATAAAAAGTGAGGACAATATTTTAAAAATTACTTAAAAACAAATTACATAATGATTTTTTGGATACTTATGTGTAGTCTACCATAAGATTATATGATTTTTTGTTGTGTTTAGGCAAGATTAGGTTCACTTTGGTTGGAATTGGAAATAAATGCTATTTCTCAACGATCAAGCCGTTGTATTATAATATTAATCTCGGATTGACCGAGGATATGATGCCACGGACAAATACCAAAATTACTCAAAGAGAGTGAGAGAATTAGGTTTATAGACGCAAGCGACGACTCTGGCCATACGTTTTAAATCTGACAAAAGTAAATCTGACAAGATGAAACTGACATAGTAAATCCAACAAAACAAAACTGACATACTCAAAATTACGCAAAATTTGCAAAATTCAGGTTCATCCTGTATGGACGAATAGAAAATCAATACATAATTTGTTTTAGGGATTGAGTTTTTGGATTTGTTCTAACTTTCCTCAGAAATATTAATTTAAATGTTAAATTTAACATCAGACGTTAAAAATATATATTTTTTTTTTTACATTGACCACATAATAATAGGCTTAATCATCATTACTTAACCTTACTTTCTCTTTATTATTCTTTCCATCACCATCTTTCGTCCATGGTCCACCGGTCAAACAAGGTCCTTGAATATTTTTTTTTTCTTCAACCCCTACAAGTTTTTACCCCAATTTCCACTTTTTCATGAATTGATGCGAGAAAAATTGAATAGAAAAAAAAGTGAATGTCCAGTGAATGTTGGGCTCCCCCTCTTAAATCCCCTGTTGATAGGTCATGGTATGGACACTGCGCTGATTTTTTGTATAGAGTCGAGTCTAGACCGGTGGACGCTATTTTTTGTGCTTTTAAAAAATGGCCGCCTCATGTCTGGCTCGTTTCCATCATCAGAGACGAATGAACTTGGGCGGAAAACTAACCCAGCATGCATCTTTTTTTCATCTCTAATCTCACAAAATATAATTATAATTATTTATTTTTTTAAATTTAATCAAATGGACGGATTGGATTGGGCCGCTTTAAATGGGCAGCTGCACCTTGGTTATTGTGAAGGTATAAATGAGAATTTGGATGCAACTGGTATGACCACATGTTAGGTGCCAAGAAATGACGCAGTTTGAGATTGTTTTGGTTTGGAGTCACCAAGGATAATGTTAACTCTATTTAACAATTCGTGCACGAAACCCTCATTGGTTAATGACATATGCATTGTACTGAAAGTATATATTGTGATATCTTATTTTAATTCTCTAGTTGAGCCGAGTCGAAAAATCATTGCTTCGTAGACCAAAATTGTGTATGCCATTGTTAACGAATGAAAATGCTTGTAAAATATTTTAAAAAAATTATTTACATTTGGGTTTTTATATTGTTGCGCATATTTTTTGGCTAGGAAACAATGATTTCTCAGCTCGACTAAAGGATTAAAATAAGATAACACAATATATACTTTCGGTACAATGCAAAAAAGTTCACACTTCAGTTTCGTGCAATTGTTGGATAGAGTTTAGTAAAATGATTATCAAGAATGGAGTATTTTTATTTTTCGTGTCTGGATTGCTCGTAATAGGTGTAGATTGCTCGTTATGGCTGTAAACATGTTTTTTTTCCAAATGTCAGATATTATTTTGGTTAATTTCCTTTTGTGCTTTGGTTTGATGACCTATTTCATTCATTTGTCACGTGTTTTTAGTGATGTGGAAATTAAAGGTCGAAACCATATATTTAAAATAATAAGAAAAAAAGGGTTGAGGTTTGGTTGAGAGGAAATGAGTTACGGTTGGGAGTCGTATAGGACGCTGTCCGACTCCCATTAAAAAATGTTTTATGGATAGATTTGGTGATTAAAATGAAAATTGTAAGTAATTAGCATTGGATAACAGTTTAATCGACTACTTTAATTCGATTGGGTCGATTTAGAAAATAAAAAATAAAAATGTCGAAAATGCTGAAAATCGACGACAGGGGGAAGATGGAGATTGAGAATAGGGTTGAATATAGGAAAGGGGAAAAAAAAAAATTTATAACGTGAAACATTGCAGTTTGTTGTCATGGTGACACGTATTTTATGTCGAAATTGAATGGTCTGAATTGAATAGCACAAACGAGCAATCACTCACCCACGCCGCCATTTCGACGTTACCAAGACAATGAATTGTTAAAGCGCCATAGAAATTATTACTTTTCTCCCAACTTAAGAGGTTTGTTTACATTTATCTCGCGAATAAACATCAAAATCTATCCAAAAAAATTTAATATTTAATTTTTTATTATAATAATAATAATAATAATAATAATAATATATATATATATATATATATAAAAAAAAATTCCTGTTTTTTTCTTTCTAATATGCAAATGATTTTTTTTTCTTGTTGCGAGGGGGCAGATATGCATCTGTCGAAGGGGGTGACATGGAAATAAGGGGATAACAGGGAAGGGTTTCTTGTTGGTAGGTGAAAGGGGTTGCTAAATGGTGGGACAGAAGGGGTGGGGGTAAATGGGGGTAAATTCGATATGGGTTCCCCCTGAAAAAAGGGTTGTCTGGTGAGTCGAAGAAAGGGGTCTAGAAAAATGTCTTTTGTGCTCTGAGCCCCTGAGTTTTTTTGTAGAGAGTGGGTTAAGAAAAAAAAGGGGGTAACTAGGATGGAGGGAGGGGGAAGTGAAGGGGTATGAGCAATGTGTTTAGCATATGGCCTCGGATTTGCATGTTGTACAATGGGAGTTTTTTGCCTAGGTGAAGCAAGGGGTAGTTTTTCTTCCTTTTCTTTATTCCGTCTCAGGTTCCCACCCCCAAAGAGGTTTTCTTTTTCTTTTTTTTTGATGAAGGGGTGAAGAGTTGGTGCGAAAGTTTCCTGTCAGACTCAAATGTATTTACATTTGATTTGTGAGATGCGAGATAGAAAAAAAAAATTTTTTTTATAATAATTTGAAATGGGCGCTTATTTTGTAGACTGTTGTTGGAATTTTGATTAAATGTTAGCAATTGTGTGGTATTTATGGAATTTGATGTTTTTTTTCCTTTGTTTTTGATATTGAAAATGGAATTGTTGAGTTCTTTTTGGTTTTATTGGATGTTATCGAGTGGTATTTGATTATTTTGACTGAAATTTGTTGATTTGTCGATGATTTTTTACATTTTTAGACGTTTTTCGATGTAAAAAAAATTGTTGTTTTTTTTTTTAAAAAAAAATTATTTTTTAAAATAAGTTTTTATTTATTTTATTTTTATTTTTTTTCTAGGATTGTTGTGTCACTGCGATATTTGCACAGACACGAATAACACGTGCGAAACCGATGGCCTTTGCTTCACATCAACCAATTTGATAGAACACGGACTCATCAAACACTCATATAGGTAATAAATCCGACCATAAACATATAAACATCGATTGATTAAATATAATGAGAAATGATTCATCAATTTGCTCCGATTTCAGCGGTTATTATTATTAATGATAATTAATGATCAACAAATTGATTTTACAGAATCCGTAGAACAGAACGCGATTGATTTCCTATTTATTTATTGTGCCGTTTTTTAAATGATGAAATGTTACAATTTTGTAGATGTTTCCCGAAGAGCAAACTTTTCCCACCAGAAAACCCACTCTGGTGTCTGAACACGGATGTTGCCAACAGCATTTTTGTAATCCAATGTTGCAAAGAGCAAGATTTTTGTAATAAAAATTTGAGCCCAACTTTTGCCACCCCTACAACCGTACCAGGTAGGTGATGGAAGCCCTAGTGGTGGTTTTTATTAATTTTTTTT
The DNA here is from genome assembly GCA_000239455.1 of Strigamia maritima. Classification (NCBI taxonomy): domain Eukaryota; kingdom Metazoa; phylum Arthropoda; class Chilopoda; order Geophilomorpha; family Linotaeniidae; genus Strigamia; species Strigamia maritima. The sequence continues at coordinate 117,421 of JH432215.1, forward strand.
TTATAGTTTTTTTTTGTCCGAGTAAAGAATAACTTACTACTTGCTTGCGACATTGGCTTTGCACCGGTTTTTACCAACCTTTTTCTTTTGACTTTTTTATCATTTCCTTTTTAAATGTTGGGATATTTTCGATAAAAAAAAAAACAAAAAAACATTGTAATTCGTTTTTTTAAATTTTTTTTTAGATTTTACTGTTTAATGTGTATAAACAACATTTCCAATACATTGCGAGAAACTCTCATTGGCTAGAGTCTTTTCCCAGTGATTGTTTAATGCACGTAATAAAATAATACGAAAAATGACCATAAAAGGGGCTAAACGAACAAATAAAACGACCATATATGGTCAAATTTATATAAATTTGCGAGCAGATTGGCTCTAGCCAATGGGAGTTTGTCGCAATGTGTTGGAAATGGAGTTTAGTAGCATAAAATGATTTAAAAAAATCATTTTTCCGATGTTATTCTATGTTTGAAATGAAAAATTATACTTTAATCCAGACTTTTGTTTTGTTTTGATTATCCGAATTGCAATTTGTTTTTTATTGAAAAATTCCTAACATGGATTTTCTAGTAGGTCTTAATGGTTTAGAAAGCATGCAGTATCCAATTTCTTGCTGACTGGTTTGGTCTATCTAGTATCTATCTAGAGTATCTATCTATCTATCTATCTATTTTTTTGAATTTAGTAATGTAGTTGCTAGTTAATCCCTTCACACTTTAGATGTTTTCCGAAAAAACAGCTGTTTCCACCTGAAAATCCTCTCTGGTGCCTGCAATCGGACTTGAATCATGCAAATTTTGTCATTAATTGCTGCAAATCGCACGATTTTTGCAACCTTGAACTGCATCCCACCATCACACCTATCGAACTCACAGGTGGGTGTTCGACACGACATTGAAAACACACTAACCAAACAAAAAAGAAAGAAAAATCTATCATTACTTATTCATTCCTTATCGTAGTTTGTTTCGTTTTACAAGTTTTGTTTCTGTAATCAGTTTTTTTTCTTTTTCTTTTTCTTTTTTTTTAATACTAACAAATAACGAAATGTGCTTGTGGTGTCATGTTGTGTCGAATTACCCTTAATTTAACGCGTTTTGTTTTGGTGTATTATGTGTGCAAAATTCGGTTCTTGTAGATGGCTTTTTTTTCCATCGATGGAAAAAGTTAAAAACCCGTCTTTACATGATGTGTGGCAATTTTTAGCTTTTTCTGTGTCATTTGAGCTTATTTTTATGAGTTGATGACCTTTGATTATCGTTTTGTGGCATAATAAACAAGTTTTATCTTGATAATGGTTTTTTATAATTTTTTAATTTATTTTTTTTTTGAAAAAAAAATAAAATAAAATAAATATCAGAAAATAATTAGGAAATTGTAGAAATTTTGTTATTTTTTCTCGAGTTTATTAATGAGAAATTGTTGTTTTTGAGAATATTTTTCATTCTTAACATGGCCTGATCGGATGTTTTCGAACGAGTTGTGTAACGCCGCGAGTGGGTGGGTTGTTTTTAAATTTTAACAAATCGATGTAGAAACTTTTTAAATTAAATTGTAAACTTTTGAACGAAGTCAATAGTTTAACAAGTTCGCATGCAAATTTCTTGTCTTCGGGGTCAAATTTAGCATATATTCCACTAGTAGACGAATAAAAAAAACAAAGTAGACGGCTATAAATAGCCAAACAGGTATCGCGAACGTTTGCAAAAATTCGAAAAAGGTCACTACAAGTCAGGGAAAAAAATTCTCATGAATATTTGATATTCAGAATCGATTTTCTAGTCCTAAAAGTTAATTAATAATGGATATTAAATGTCGTTTTCAAAGGAAAACAGATGAAAGGCGATCTGAAAATTGATACACACATTTGATTAGTTCATTAGCATCGGTTATCATGCAAATACATTTTGTTCGAGCATGAAATTGTGTTTAATATTTATATTTTATTGACGATGGATCAGTTATTTCGTTTGTTGACGGGTTTAACGCCCTTACGCGTTTATTGCAACCAATTTTAGTTGTGTAATTCAAAGATAGAGATGAAAAAAAGCCATTAAATATCAAGGACGTGATAAAATGTGTTTGAATGGATGAATTGAACATCTGAAAAGATAATTATTATCATTTTTGTTAATTTTTATTGCTTTTATTGCAGTTCCAGAATCCCAAGGCGATCAAGGCCATCAATTTACAACTGTTCAACTAGTCCTCATTATAGCGTCTCCAATTTGCATTTTTTGCCTCGTTTTCATGTTTACTGTAACGGTATGAATTGGTTTTTTTTTTTTTTGTTTTTTTTTTTTCTAATATTTTTGATGTTATTTTTTTTATTAAATTTTTATTTGTTTGTTTTTTGTAAATAGTTATGGCAGCAAAGAAGAAAAATAATGCAATACCATCGCGAACTGGATCAGAGTGCGGACGGCGCCGATCACCAGATGTTAACGGCCGGGCACACGTTGCGGGACATGATCGAGATGACCACTTCGGGGTCTGGGTCGGGACTGCCGTTATTGGTGCAACGCAGCATCGCCAGGCAGATCCAGTTGGTGGAAATCATCGGAAAAGGCCGATTCGGCGAGGTGTGGCGTGGGCGGTGGAGAGGGGAAAACGTGGCGGTCAAGATTTTTTCGTCTCGCGAAGAGCGGTCTTGGTTCCGTGAAGCTGAGATTTATCAGACGATTATGTTACGGCATGAAAATATTTTGGGTTTCATCGCTGCTGATAATAAAGGTGTATTTTTTTTTAATGAAAAATGGGGAATTTTACGTTTTTAATGGAATTTTCGATTTTTTTTTTTTTAGATAATGGTACTTGGACTCAGTTGTGGCTTATCACGGATTATCACGAAAATGGGTCGCTGTTTGATTTTTTGAACCGATCTACGGTGGATACGGCTGGTATGTGCAAGATGGCGCTTTCTATTGCTAATGGGCTGAGTCATCTGCATATGGAAATCGTGGGAACTCAAGGTAATGCGGAAATGGGAGTGTAGGTGTCAGTTTTATTGATTGGTTTTTTTTTAGGGAAACCAGCCATTGCTCATCGTGATTTGAAGGCGAAGAATATTCTGGTCAAAGGAAACTGCACGTGCGCTATTGCTGATTTGGGGCTCGCCGTCCGTCATGACGCAGCAACGGACACTGTTGATATCCCGCCCAATAACCGAGTCGGCACAAAGCGTTACATGGCTCCTGAAGTTTTGGACGAAACTATTAATATTAATCATTTTGATTCGTTTAAACGAGCTGATGTGTACGCGCTCGGTTTGGTCTTTTGGGAAATTGCTCGACGTTGTAATGTTGGAGGTTAATTTGATTTATTTATTTATTTTATATAAAAATGAGAAAAACCATCGATTTTCTTAGTTTATCAAGGAAATGGCCAAATTTCTTATGATTTTACTCCGTTTTTTAAGGAAATGACCAAATTTCTTATGATTTTACTCCGTTTTTTAAGGAAATGACCAAATTTCTTACTTTTTTTATCAATTACTTTTAGGTATTTATGAGGATTATCAGTTACCGTACTATGATGTGGTGCCTTCTGATCCAACAATAGAAGAAATGAGAAAAATAGTTTGCCTTGATCGACAGAGGCCGTCCATACCTAATAGATGGCAGTCGTGCGAGGTATGCAATCATTAAAAAAAAAAAAAGAAGAGAAAAAAGAAAGATGATTACATGTTATTATGTTTCAGGCCCTGCGAGTCACGTCTAAGGTGATGAAGGAATGTTGGTATCATAATGCAGCTGCGCGTCTTACGTCTTTACGTATTAAAAAGACGATTGCCAACCTGGGTGCTTCTGAAGACCTGAAGTTTTAACGCGACTGTTAGTGTTTTTAAAACCCGTATATGAAACGATTTTTTTATTTTCTATATTTTTTTCCTCTCATTTCATTTTTTGACTTCTTACGGAATGTCATTAAACGAGTTTTTCTCGTTTCGTGAATTGTGATAAACATTTTTTGAATGTTAAACGGCGTCGTAACTCGTAATAGTTGTAAAAAATAGACAAAAACGTTACGAAGATGTTGAAATGAAATGCCAGTGGCTAAAATTGAAACTCAGTGCCTCGAAATCAGTGACTTTCTGTCAGCTCAAAGCAGCTAAGAAGAGAAAATGGCCAAGAAGGCGACAGCTGTCGGCTGTGATCAAGAGATGGTATCGAATTTTGTATTACGAAAAATACGTAAAAAAAAATTCTACAAATTACAACGTTAACTTTTCATCGCATTTTACGACGATTTTGCTCTTATTTTTGCTTTTTATATTCTGTTATATAAAAGCACCGTTACCATAGAAATAGCCCACGAAATGTCGTTTAAACGAAAAATTCGCTAAAATGAATCGTTTTTTTTTAGACTGCTTTTCTTTACCATTGTTTTAACATCAACTTTTACCATATAATTATTATTATCACCATTATTATTATTATTATTATTATTATTATATTTAATATTTTTGTACATATACAAATGCAACAGGTGATAAATTGTGTTGACGAGTGTAAATTGTATAGTATTCGAGTGGTTTAATTTTAATTTTCGAGAGTGTTTGAATCAAAATATAATTTTTGTTGGTGTCAAGATAAAAAAATGAAATGTTTTCCTCTCGAAATGACGAAATAGCAGAGAAATATTGGCAAAATGATGAATTCAACAACAAAAAAAAACATTTCATTTTACATTTAACGTAGATTTTTATCATTGTTTTATTATTTCAATTTTTTTTCATCTTTTTAACTTGACCTGCCACACGTAGATCAATGATGTAAAAAGTTCGAGTAAACTCGTGTCAGTTTTAAGATATTTCTATAAAGTACAAAACACCAAGATATTCATTAATTAATCATTCTAGATGATATTTCATTACAAATAATTTCAGATATGAAATGATTGATTACACTGCCATGAATAAATTTCAAGTAAATGTTTGTTTTTAGTCACAACAAATGCTCCAACACCATCAGCCATTTGATTATTTGTAATGAAAAATGGTTTTGTGCTCCGTGAAAACCGAATGGTGCAAATAGTTTACCTCAAGACAAAAAAGTTTGTTGAGTTTACACATTGAACAGGTGACTGCAGATGTTTTAAATTATAATAATTGTAACATGATCTTTCTTTTTGATGTAATATAAAGAATAAAATAATAATATTGAGTAACTTTAAAAAATGTGGGAAAGAAGTCAGTCGACGCGGGTGAGGATGTGAAAAATTTATTTTTAGAAAATTGAATAATTTTTTTTTTTTTTTTACAATTTGGTTTTTAAGTGTATATTTTTCTTTCAGTTTGTACTTGAATCGAAGTACCGATTTGTACCGATTTTAAAACACCCACAATGTTCCAAACGCGCAAAGTGCCATCGGTGGACGTCGAGTACAGGCGAGTGTCTATCACCTAAGTAGAACAATTATTAATACAAAAACAGCACAACTGACGAGGTCGTCAAGTAAACCGGCCGTCAAAGCGGTCAGATCAGCAACGCAATGGCCAAGTAAGCGCACATCACCTCAAAATCACACTTTACTTTACGAGCGAGTTATACTTTATTTAACAACTAGAAGCATTCCGTGGAAAATCCACGGTGCTAGAAAAAAGAAATCTTGACTCAAATCTCAAGAATGTGATTTTGGAATTTCAAAATTTAACAAAAAGCATTTGAAAATTACAATCCAAATTACCCCCTCAGTCATCTGGTGCCCTTGGCATTTGATTCTGTGGTTTTTGTAAGAAATCCAGTTCCAAACTAACAATTTGACTTACTTTACTGTTTTTCCCCGATTGATTCTCATGATTATGACGACCTGTTTCGAATAGCAGTCGGCAACGACAACGTTTTAACACGATTTGATCAGTTAGTTTGTATTTGATAGGTACAAACTTTATAATACAAACTACTGATCGAAATTTTCTCAAAATTTCCAGATTATTGTAAAAAAATCTCAAGATTTTCAGGATCATAATTCGCCGAGAATCTCGAGATTTTCGAGACTCAAGAATCTCGAGATTTCGAGACTCAAGAATCTCGAGATTTCGAGTCTCTAGAATCTCGAGATTTCGAGACTCAAGAATCTCGAGATTTCGAGTTGCAATCTCTACAACTGTTGGATGGAACATTCAATTTGAGCGCCATTCGCACATCTGTTGCAAATGGCGCCCAAATTATATTTTTGACTCGATTTTCGATCTAAAAATCGAGTTTGGGCATATACTGTATGACTATGACGTCATATGGCCAAACTCGATTTTAGATCGAAAATACAATTTGGGCGTCATTTGCATTTTTTTGTCATATGACGTCATACCCCAATAGCCAATCACGTTAGCGTTACGGGACAGAAAGACAGACAGACAGAGACTGGGAAAATACAAGGTAACTTAAATCATAAGGTAGTTCGCTCAGCCCCTATGACGTCATATGCAGGATCGGTTTACTTTTGGTCTGACGTCACCTTGCTGTTAGTACGTGATTGGTTTTCTCTAAAAAATAATCAAAAAACAAAAAATTGTCCAAAAATTATGCAAACAGATTCATTTGAAAGAGAATTGTTTGCTGATTATAACAATATAATTTTTATTTTAGATCGGCTAGGAAATGTTTTTTTTTGGCGTTTTTCGATCGCGTTTTTCCTGGTTTTGGCAAATAAAAAGCTTTTCAAAAATTATACAAAAATTATGCAAATAGGTTCATTTTAAAGGGAACTGTACGCTGATTATGACAAAGGAATTTTTATTTTAAATCGAGGTAAGAAAAGTCTTTTTTGGCATATTTCGATCCCAATTTTGACAAATAAAAAGTTGTCCAAAAATTGTGTACATAGATTCATTTGAAAGAGAATTGTTCGCTGATTACAACAATATAATTTTTTCTTAATCGAGGTCGGAAAAGTAGATTTTTTGGCGTTTTTCGATCTCGAAATCAGGTGCCCATTACGATCGTTTTTCGCTATTTCCTGTAATAACTCTGCATTTTATTGACGGATTTTCATTTTAAAAAATCCTAAAACATGTAAAATTGTCTCAGCTTTTCATTGATCCCAAAATTGAAACGATCGGAGTAACGGTTTATTCGCTAATTGCAATCGGAAGTGTTAAACTGTAAAAAAACTATGATAAACCTCTGTACTTGGCAGATTGATGACGTCATTCAGGAGCCAATCAGATTGCAGCAATAAAAAATGTTGGGAGCGATCCCCCCTGGGGAAAATATATATAGACTAGACTATAAAAAAAACTCTACTTATCATTTTGTGCGCGAAACTCCCATTGGTTAATAACCTATATTGTACCTAAATTGAAAGTATATATTGTGGTACCTTATTTTAATCCTCTAATTGAGCTGAGTCGAAAAATCATTGTTTTGTAATCCAAAAATGTGCATGCCATTGTTAACATATGAAAATGCTTGTAAAATATTTTTAAAAAATTATTTACATTTGGGTTTTTGTATTATTGCGCACATTTTTTGGCTACGAAACAATGATTTTTCGACTCAGCTCGACTAGAGGATTAAAATAAGATACCACAATATATACTTTCAGTACGATATAGGTCATTAACCAATGGGAGTTTCGCGCACGAAATAATAAATAGAGTATAGACTAGATGATGATGATGATTCGTGCATGAAACTCCTATTGGTTAATGACCTATGCATTGTACTGAAAGTATATATTGTGATATCTTATTTTAATCCTCTAGTTGAGCTGAGTCGAAAAATCATTGCTTCGTAGTCCAAAAATGTGCATGCCATTGTTAACAAAGACGCTTGTAAAATATTTAAAAAATTATTTACCTTTGGATTTTTATATTGTCGCGCACATTTTTTGGCTAGGAAACAATGATTTTTTGACTCAGCTCACTAGAAGAGTAAAATCATCCCAAAGACAGCCCAGCTGCAGGACCCGCCAAGTAAGCTGGCCATCCAAGGTGGTCAAGTAAGCAGCAAGACAAAACCGAGTCCACCACACCTTACTGAGCCCCTGAGGAAGTGTGCTGCTTGGGACATTTAAATGTTTTAAAAATAAACTTCACTTGTTTATTTATTTATTTTATAAATAAAATTACAAACAAAAATGATTATAGAGGGCGATTCATTCAACATAGAAAGACTACTACTACTAGTATATAATAATACTAATAATAAGAAGTGTCATCATGCAAGCCAACAATAAATAATAATTTGGTAAACAATCGCTAACAAATAAGGGTCGTTTTGAACAATGCTTTTACAATGAATGGATTATTTTCATAAAACTTAAAATATTTATTTCTTGCCCAAGTAGTGGCCAGCTAAAAAAAAAGACCTTAGTTCATAACGACCCAATGCTGTCAGTTTTTAAAAAAATCCTCTACGCCTTACGGTTGCCAAGATCACTCGAGCCAATTGCTAATCCTAATGCCACTGGAAAAGATAGTCAAGCCAAGTGTCTTATTATTTGGCGAGTGCTATCGCTTTCTATAATAAGTATATACTTTCAGTACAATGCATTTTCAGTTTCATGCACGAATTGTTGGATAGAGTTTAGTAAGAGACCACAAGCATTGCAGGAAAGTGTCATTATTGTGAGGTGCAGCAATTCCAGCTGCCCGTCAAAAGAAGAACTTTTCTGCAATACTCGTAGATTACCGTAATAGCCGAAATTGTGGCCGTGTGTCCTTTAAACGTATGCATCAAATCTCCCGTTGTAATATTATACACTCGTATAAGTGCATCCCCACTTCCCGTAAACACTAAATACAAAAAATAACATTTAATAAAAATATATTTTGTTTTTAAATTGAAAAATTGTACATATTCTATTGTAATAAGCCATCAAACACGTAACGCTGGACCCATGTCCTTCATAAACTTTAGTATTGTTTCCAAATTCACCGACCCAAGCTCTGGCAGTCGTATCCTGCGATCCGGAGTAAACTAATCGACTTCCACCCTTAAATTTAATATTTTCAAATTCTCATTTTTTTATCTCCAGAAACAAACATCGTTACATGTAAACAGAGAACCGGAGCTTCGTGACCCTTGAACGTCTTGAGCGCATCACCTCGACCGATGGACCAACTGCGGATCGTTTTATCGCTCGAACCGGTAAACAACACTTTACCGTGCGGATCCGTCGTCATGCAACTAATCGGACCCGTGTGCCCTTCGAACACCTGGAACAATCGAGGTAACAAATTATTTAATTTTTTTCTTAAAATTATTTTTTTAAATTTTTAAACGGATTTGAATACGTGAATAGTTTCTCCGGTGTCGAATGCCCATGCGCGCGCCGTGCAGTCGGCCGATCCAGTGATTAACGTATCTCCCGCGTTGATATTGATTTTTCCGTCGCAAGCTTCCGAAGGAATACCGTCAGACGGGATGAAAATGATGGGAAAAAGCGCGTTATTATGTCCCTAGATAGGCGAAATTAACGAGGAAATATAAGAAATTTATGGTTTGATTGCATACTGTAAATGTTTTGATGCAGTCGCTGCCCATCTCTGCGATATCTTCGAAATCAAACAACCACGCTTTGGCTGTAGCGTCGTATGAACTGGAGAAAATGAATTCTCCTATATACCGAGGAATTAATATTCTTTTTATTATTTATTCGACAATTTGAAACGAGATTTTTGAAAAATCTCGACCGAGACCTTCCAAACGAGAATACATGTGACGAAATTTTTAACAATATCTCGATATTTCGGCATTCTCGTAATGAAATAAATCTCGTACGAGAAATCGCAAACTATCTATTAGATTGGTTTTTACCGGTGCTTATCACTCGATTGACGCAACTTTTGTGTCCTCTGTAGATGTGAACGCATTCTAGATTGGTCATGGACCATTTTCTGATGGTACTGTCCTCACTTCCGGTGATGACGAATGTATCTGAGATGGTGCAGCACGTGATGTAACTGCTGTGTCCTCTAAAAGATTAAAAAAGAGAAAATAGGGAAGAAAGAGGATTTGATGATGATTATGATGTCTCTTAATTTCATTTTCTCCCTTTTAATAATAATGGAATTTCTTATTTCTAACTCGATTTACTTGTTAGTTGGTTAAGTTTTGCCATAAACAACTTTTTTTTGTTTCATTCAACTTGTTTTGTCACGAGACTCATGACCAATAAAATGACAAACTGTGAATAAACAAAAAGAATTTAAACATGTAAAAAGGTCAAATGGCGCTGTGACTATACGAGAAAACAAAAGCTAAGAGCCCAAGCGCAAGACGCTACAAGGTTAAATCCGAAAAGAAAAAAAAATAGAAGAAAAAAAAAGCGAAATGATAAAAATAGTTAAATAGACAATGACAATTATTATATAGGTAGAGACAGTTTGCGTTTTCACAAACGAGATCGAGATTTTATGACGAACGTGAAATAAATTCATATTTATTAATTATCTCGTGTCTCGTATCTAAAATACTCAAAATGATGATATTGATATTCAAATTTATTAGCTTGTATCGTTTGAAAAGTTATTATTAAGTTATTTCGTAAAGCTAGCTACCATTAATTCGATCGGTTTCTTTTTTCATTAGTTTCGGATTTCCTCGTTCAATTATTTTTGCTAAATTGGTCGAGTTGCTGCGTATACATTGTATTCTTAACGATTCCTTTAATTCTCAGATACTGTTACCTTACTAACGTTACAAATATTTTAAAGCAGTCACATATTCTCTAGACTAACTATCAGAAGACGTAAAAAAACACTATTTATGGCTCAGACTCACTGCAATAGTCCGATGCATTCTACTTTGGCCGTTTTCGTACTCCACATTCGCGTCATTTGGTCATCACTTCCGGTGCACAACAAACTGTTGTCCTCGCTCGTTCCGATGCAGTTGATTGGACCTTGGTGCTCCCTCAGGACCACACTGGACGAGGTAACCTTTTCTTGGCTGTTACCACAACCCATTTCAATGTTCCTGTTGTCAGCAAATAACTATTTAAATGCTGTTACTCCTATTGATTAATTGTGTTTAGAGCCAAGGAAACAAAAACTAACAAATGTTGATATTGATTATTAAATTATAAATCGAAGCATTAAATTAGAAAAATATTTTTTTTTTATTATTTTAGTAAAAGTAAAAAAAAAAAAAAAAAAAAAAAAAAATAAATAAATAAATTGTAATTTTTACACGTAATGTTAGCTTTTCAACGTCAAGGGTTACAAATTTCATTTTATTCTTTTCCCTCTCAACTTGTCTTTGCAAGTGAGAGCGTTATGTGTATTGGGACTTTCCGCCGTTTAATGCTGAATGACGGATCGGAAAAGGCAAATTGCATACACAATTTACGTCAATAAAATATGGAAAACAAAGTTTTAGCTCGAGATATAGAATGTGTTCAATTTCAATCGTATATTATTATAAAGGAAAATAAATCAAATTACGTTTTTAATTCCACGAAACTTTAAAAAAAATAGTCGTCACGAGAAAGGAAAAATTAGGACTTTTGAAACAAAATATTATTTAATATTTCGTATTTAATGACATTTCGTAAATACAATTGGCATGCGTAAAACACCTATTACGTAGCAAAAAGTTTGAATTTTGCGGTTAATTAACGAAAATCTAATTGACACACGACGAATATTTTGTCCCAATCTCGAGGAAAAACGACGCTTTAAAGCTGATTTCTAGCTTTTCATACATCGTATACGACTATAATTCACTTCTTTTATATAAATGACAACACTCGCAACAATAGAAGAAGATGATAAATCAAAGTGAATAAATAATTTTTTTCTCTGCGTTGTGTTTTTTTTTTTTGTGGTTTTTTTTGTCAAATGTTTATTTGGGTTTGTCTCCGTGCCTATCGTTTACAAAAACGCAATTATTTCCTCAGATAATATTTATTGTACTGAGAAAAAAACGGTAAAAGGTGAAATTAAAAGAAAAAGATAATTATGGGCAATTTGTGAGACATCATCCTTCTACGAAATAAGTCAATTCACCCCCACATTGCAACTTTTATTCCCATTGGTCCTCGTCTGTCCGTTTGCCAAACTCTCCTCCGCATCTCCGTCTCCGCCGCGGCTGACGTCATCTCTTGTACTTGTGCCAGAAGCTTATTTAATGAAGGCGCCGTGCAGTCAAGCCAGCTTACAACTTTCTTCGTCTTCTGCTCGCGTCGCTGTTCGGGTGAGTTGAATTTTTCACTTTTTAACAAAAAACACTTGTTAATCAAACAAATGTTTTATACCATTAAAAGATGTAAAATATTTTTAAAAAAAAAAAATTTTATATATTTTTAATTTTAAATAATATAAAAGTTGTTTTTGTTTTATTTTATTTATTTATTTTTTTTTATTCAATTTCTAATTTGGATTTTGGTTTTGGAAGTGTAAAGACGTTGTTTGCTTAAAGTGGTGGCTGATAACAGAATGATATATGGCAAATGGGCGAACGGGACAAAGCCTTAAGTTGGTTTTCAGCAGTAAAATATACTCTAACTCAATCACGCCAATTGGATAGAACATGTTACTTAAATGCATTTTTCCACAGATCCGTCCCTTTTATATCCAACTCGAAAAACAAATAAAATTCCTTCTTTTAGCTATAACAAGTCGCGTAAAACGACAACGAGCGAATAAAAAGACCAAAACTTAAAAACTTTTACTTTTTCTTTTTATTTATTTATTTAAATTCAGGAACTGTCAAGTAATGAATTGTACAGTAATCTTCCTCGTACATTACCTCGTGCTCGTCTGCACATTCGTATCATCATCCAATGGCTCTCCGTCGGTGGCTCGGTCCTCGAAACACGATTCGCGCCTGGCCAACATCATGGCTCCGTATTTGTACCTCAAGTTGCACGACCAAGCGGCCCGTCGGCCGGTAGACTCAGAATCCGAAAGCGTCAAAGATGAGGTCGAATCGGAATTCGACGATTTCTTCGAGTCATTCGACAAAACGAAACGCAATTTCGATGATTACGGCCACATGCGATTCGGAAAACGGGAATTTGACGATTATGGACATCCACGATACGGACGGAGTGCTTGATTACGACAAACACATTATTTTTCATTTTTTTCCATTTTTTACGAAAGCCTTACATTATTTTTATTCACAATGTAAATTCAAATGATAAAAATCGTATTTAAAAAATTGTACGAAATACAAAATAAAAATTACGCTTGAAAATTAATAACTTTTAATTTTTCTCGTTAGATGGAGTTTAATTTTTTCCACAGGTAGAGTTATTTTTATACCTGGTTGATTTTCTGGCCTTGGGCGAATGACCTTCCCATTTCGTAACGGGGCCTTGGAAGTTTTCGTCTCTGATTTGCCAGTGAGAAAGAGAGAGAACGAGAACGACTTAAGTAGCGTGTTGGAGACGAGTTGGTTTGTCGCCATTGATCAACAGTTTGTTTGTTTATTGCACTTTGAATGGATTGAGGAAATCGCGAGTCAGTTTACGATTATGTGTTGACGGAACAGATGTTTAAAGGCAAGTTGAGTCCATGTTGAGGGTTTTGAGGGTTGACATTAATGTTTTGGGTGTGTTTTGTTTAGTTTTCGACGGAAACGATGTCCGAATATGAGAAATTACGTCGATTATGCGCGAAAAAGGGCGAATTTTTCGAAGATGCGGATTTTCCTGCATCTCAAGCTTCTGTTTTCTATCACCAAACGCCGCCGTTTCAGTTTGTTTGGAAACGACCTAAGGTAAATAATTTTATTTTCTCACATTTTTAATTTTTCTTTCTTTTTTTTTAATTACTTAATTGGGGAAATAAGAATAAGTGGTTGAGAAAAAAAATAGGAAAAATCTATTTCCTTTAGTGTTTCGTACTTATTTGGATTTTTATTCCAATTTATCCATTTAATATTCTCAAATTGCTGTTTAGCAGCGCCCACTAGTATCATTTGATCAAGTTCGTTCACCTTTTTATATTTAACGTTCCACTGAAGTTGAAGGGTATGAGCCCTCTTTTTTTAAATGTCCGCATTCTTAAGCTATTCAACCATTTGAAAAATCCGCGCCTAAAAATCATGCAAATTATATTAAACACAAATTTCATTTTAAAAAAAAGTTTTTTTTTTTTTTTGATTCAAGTTTCTTGACCACGAAAATAAGTAATAACCTTCACCATGTGACCATATCAATTACAATTTAATGATATATTGATTTTTCTCGTTCTATTAACCCTATTTCAAGATTTCCTATCCCAAGTTCAAATTTCTCAAATAAAAAACAAACAGTTAACAACCTTGATGTATTCTAGGTTGGGCGGTTGGAACTATTTTTTTCTCGCGCCGTCGCTTTAGTCTTTCTCACACATCCATCGTGATAATCATTTTAGAAAATAGAAATGAAATAAGAATAATTTTTTATTTTTTTTTTTTAAAGGAGTGGTGCTCCAAACCGGTTTTCATAGCAGATGGAAACAATGAGTTTGATATCATCCCGGGAAAGTTAGGTAAATCCTTCCGACCTCATTTGACCCGTTAACAAAATGGTGATTTATTGACTCACTCGCGTATTGGAGTTGAAAAGTTCACTCGATGACTCGAATAAGTGAATTAATATTAATTAACTAAATTTGATTTTTTTCCAGGTGATCAATGGTTCGTATCGTGTCTGGGTTGCCTCAATTTAACCCGAGGACTGTTTTATCGGGTCGTTCCCGCCGATCAGGGCTTCGATGACGAGAATTACGCGGGAATTTTTCGATTTCGAATTTGGTGGTGCGGCGAGTGGCAAGAAGTCGTCGTCGACGATCGACTTCCAACTGTCAATAGCAGATTGGTATTCGTTCAATGTAACGGCTCGAATCAATTCTGGGCATCTTTATTAGAAAAAGCTTACGCCAAGTAAATAATCTCGTTTATTGACTTATTGTCAGTCAGAAATATGTAAATTTCTGTGTTTATTTGTTTGTAGATTACACGGTTCGTACGAGGCGCTCAAATATGGCTGCAGTTTGGATGGATTAGCGGATTTGACGGGCGGGATCACTGAATCCGTCAAAATCTTCACCGATCATGCGATGTGCACACGACTCCTCAATAAACTTCTAGACATGACGTCGATAGTAACGTGCACTGTTAATCAATCGCAAGTAAAAATTAAAATTAAATTAATAAGAATTTGAGTTTTTATTTTTTTCTGATTTTGCATATTTTCAAGGTGAGAAGTCACGCGGAGAAGTTACCCAACGGGATCATGGTTGGAACAAATTACAGAGTATTGTGTTTAGATAAGGTAAGAAAAGGTCATTTCTCACGAAGAGAAAGAAATGCTGATTAAATCATTTTCTATAGGCTGAAACGTACATGGGAAACAAAATACAGTTAATTTGTTTACGGAATCCGTTACCGATTTCAGCGACATACAGTGGCGAGTGGGCGAAGCAGTGAGTGATTAAAAACACACTGTGACTCGCATTATGCCATTAATTCATGTTTTTATGACTTTTAATCAGTTCCAAGTTGTGGGATGATATATCCACGGATGACATCGATCGTTTGGACGTGGAAAATTTATTAGATAATGAATTTTGGATGCCTTTCGACGAGTTTGCGTCAACATTCACTCATTTGGAACTGGTCCATCTCGACAGTGAGACGAGCAAGGACGAGCCGAGTTTGAGGTCTCGTTGCGCTTGGCAAATGCGCATGTGGCAAAGCGCTTGGCAGAAAGGGGTAACGGCGGGTGGTTGCAGGAACAACTCAGGTGGATATTTGTGTTTTTTTTTTTAATTATTATTTTTTATTAATTTTTTGAAATTTAATTTTAATTTGAAGATACGTTTCACATCAACCCTCAATTTCATTTGATGTTGTCGGATATGGAGGAGGTGATCATTTCGCTCAACCAGCACTGCATCCTCGAACCCAAAGTGATCGGCTACACTTTGTATCAACTTCCAAAGAATAATGCCGACAATATCGACAAGAGTTTCTATAAGAAAAACAAATCTTTTGTAAATTCGCAATACACGAACAGCAGACAGGTGACGCACCGCTGCCAACTGGAACAGGGCGGTTACGTCATCATCCCAACCACTTTTGAACCGGGCCAGGAAGCCACGTTCACTCTGCGCGTTTATTCGAGCAAACCTTTAAAATTAAAGCAAGTGGTCGATGAAAAATGATTTTAATTGATTGATTTATGTTGTTTTGATCATTTAGATTGATCGATGTTATGCCAGTTACCAGTAAATCGGCCATTCTTAAGGTTAAAATGAAATTTATCGATTTGTTGAGTTTGTTTTTGCTTTTTAATGTGATTTTTTTGATTTTTTAGGCTCCGGTTACGTCCGATCCGAAGGGTTTAGGGCAGTACGAAGCTGTATTCTTGCAACTCGCCAACGAACACAAGACTATCAACATGTTCGAACTGCAAGAATTACTCGAAGCGGTCTTACCAAACGGTAAAAATGTAAATTTCGAGTTTGTGATGTACACTTGAACATTTGTTTTATTTTTTTTAGATTATGTAAAAAGTTGCGCGAGTCTCGAAGTTTGTCGTCAGATCGTTTTAGCTCTGGACGTATCCTTTTATTTAAATCTTTATTTATTTATTTATTTATTTTTTTTTCTATTTTCTTTGACGGCTTTGTAGTCTTCTGGTTCGGGTCGACTCAAATTCTCCGATTTCATGAATATGATGTGCAGTTTGAAATATTGGCAGAACGCGTTTAAAAAACCACACGAAAGGCACCACGGGAGTGCTGAGGGCCGAAAGACTACGCGATGCGCTGCTCGAAGTCGGATTTCAGTTAAGCACCGAGATTTTATCGCTTCTCGTGATGCGATTTATGCGCAAAGATGGCACTTTGCGATTCGGCGATTACGTCTCGGCCATTTTGCACTTGACGATGGCATTCAGTGAGTGGTTAGCAACTCTCTGCCATTTGTCGTTTCTCATATTTTCTTTTTGTTTTCAACTGGATTTAGGTATTTTTGATAAAAAAAGTATCCTTTACAAAATGGATACATCAAATTGAACTTGATCGAAGTAAATTTTGCTAAAAGAATAAGAATTAATAATTTGGCAATATTTTATTTTTAATAATTTTAATATTATTTTTTTTCGTTTCAGTGGCTGAAACAAAGTTTTACTTGCTGACCCATGTAGCGGCCAGGCGGCTGGACACGATTAGGGATAGCGGATTGCAGTTCGTCAGATGTATACATTTATTCAGTACCCCAAGAAGTGGATTAATTATCGAATATTTTATTAAAAAAATAATTTTTAAGTGATTAAATTAAATATTGTTTTTTTCATATATTTAAAAATTTTAACAATTTGAAACAACATAAATTTAATGATGACGCGAAATATAGCGCATTTCGATATTGATGTATAGCAGCGACGAAAAATAAGTAACTAGTTTACTCACATTTACTTCTCTCTCTTACTCCGACATTGGACGCCATCTATGATGAACCGGTGAGTAACTACTCTTAGCAAAGACTAGCCGTCGAGAAGATACCGTAAAAGGGGTTCGAGAGAATCGAGGAAAACTGGACCGTTGGTAAATTGAACATCGATTCGAATTTATCATTAAATTCTGATTTTTACACCGAAGACATTAATCTTTGTTGAGCTTTCTACGACGGAAACCGCAAATAACCGATTGGATAATTTAAAACAAAATGGTACGATCAAACAACGCATTTATGGAATCATTTAAGCATTCAAATTTGATTATTTTTTGTCTTTAGATGAAATAATTTGAAAAATTGGAGTCGATGACGAATGAATTCGTGATGCTGTTCACTGCGCGGCTCTCGTCTTGGGTCGGTTTTAAGTAGTTTTCGAGTGAATTAATTTTTATTTTTATTTTAATTGTTTTTTTTAGAGTTCGGATTTCGAGGCAAATTCTCGAGGAGTGCGAACCTTCGGAGGGGATCGTTTTGTTCGATAGCAAACACGATAACTCAACAATGATGTAGTACATAAGGCCTTTAAAGTGTTGAAGGACGAAAATAAGACGATTGATACGGATATGCCGTTAAAATTAAGTGAATTTATGTCGTCAGATAACAAAACGACTCTGAAATGTTGAAATCTTTGTTTTATGGATTTTAGCTGACGATTAAGCCGAATGAGCCCGAAACTAGTTTCAAGTACCATAAATATTTTGTTTTAATTATTTTTTTTTTT
>AFFK01024047.1:0-23472 GCA_000239455.1 Strigamia maritima
TCTTTGAATCTGACTTGATCTGATCCAATTCTTTGAATCTGACTTGATCTGATCCAATTCTTTGAATCTGAAAGTTTGATCACACGTTTAGTCACTTGGTAAAATTGCAGAGGGTCAGCCGCCGCCACCTATCGGCAGCAAGCCAAACTTGCCCGCTGCCTCCTAATAGATCAATGAAAATTTAAAGGTATTTCGAAAAAACGCAATTTTATAATTTCTGATTCCCCGCAATCTAGTTTTTTTCTGTGGGCATATTTTTTTAAAAATTAAATTTAAAACAATTAATTTCAGTTACACATGCACCCATTGGCTATTGTGATAAATCAATTTCCTATCAGCACCCGGGAAAAAGTGCGAAATAACCACTAAAGGCGGTTTTGTACCACGTGACCAAACGAAATGCCTATTGACAGAACAAAGAATTAGATTAGATTAGAAGTCAGAATAATTATTAGATAAGATGGAAAGTATAGATAATGAAAATCCAAGCTTAGCAGATTATCAGCTTAACCATGCTTATACCGATTATTTAATGGTTATTATTTCGTTGTCAAGAGTAATATTTCAAAAATTAATT
Organism: Strigamia maritima; assembly: GCA_000239455.1. Taxonomy (NCBI): domain Eukaryota; kingdom Metazoa; phylum Arthropoda; class Chilopoda; order Geophilomorpha; family Linotaeniidae; genus Strigamia; species Strigamia maritima. The sequence goes on from AFFK01024047.1 coordinate 578, forward strand.
ATTTTAAATTCATTTTAGGTTCAAAATGGAATCCCATTCCAACCGACAGGTCAACCTCTTGTCCTACTGCATGGAAATAATTATTACAGTATGGAATCAGACTTAAAACCCCAGTATTATGCAACCGTTCGTGGAAAAGAACAAGACGAAAATCAACAATTTAATTTACCAATCACCATGTCCACTTCACATCGTAAGTCAAATTTAATTTTTTTTTTATTACGTATTATTTACTGGTAGATGATTAATTATTATTGTTTAATAATTGTTTTAGCACCTAAGAAACAGCGTCGAGAACGAACTTCGTTCACACAATTGCAAATAACCATGTTAGAACAGACATTTAACATGACAAAATACCCCGACGTGGAAATGAGAGAAGACCTTGCCCGTAGAATAAATATTAACGAGTCTCGAGTACAGGTAAAAAATAAAATAAAAAAAAACTATTAAACCTAAAAATACTAAAAATTAAAATTTTTCGCAATTTTTTTAATTTATTTATATTTATTCAGGTGTGGTTTAAAAATCGACGTGCGAAAGGGAAGAGATTAGAAAAACAAAATTTGGCGCATTCTGTAACACAAAAAAACAATGATAATAACATTCAAGAAAATCTACAGCAGCATTTTTCGAACAATCCATCCACTTCAACAATGACAACGACTACACTCACTACGTCTTCAAGTAACAATCCTCTCTGTATGTCTGTAAGTACGTCCCCGTCGAAACCTTTTACGTGGACTCAAACACCAACGGTCAACCAGCAAGCAGCTCCATCAAGTAATTATTATTATTATTCACCAAACTACTATTATTTACGATCGAACTCGGAGTATCAACAAATGGCTCAATTTAGTGCTAATCCATCATTATCGCCGGTTTATGCGCATATTAATGGTACAATGTCTGGAAGTAACCAGCTGACAACACCGACAATGTTTGTTGATGATTCTGATCATAATTATAGCAGTCCAGAAGCAATTTCAACTTTGTATCATCCGTAATTTAAAATAAAATTTATTAGGTATTTTTATATTTTAAATTTGTGATTTTATTAATCCGAGACGATCTAAAAAGTTTAAAAACATAACAAATAACACCACGTTTTGTGTTCCGTTATTGTAAAAAAAATCTGAGATGTAACAGCACGATGTCATAAAAATCTAGCAATTGGACCGCAGCAAATATTTATCGTAGTTAGAAATTATCATTTTTTTCTATGATTATAATTTATTTTTTTTAATTTCATTTATTTCAAATAATTTTTTTAATGCCAAAATCCAAATTCATTCGTCGTACACCACGAAAAAACTTTTTTTGATTATTTATCACTTATCCGCTTCTCTCTCACAAAAACAAAATACTTGAAATTTTATCACACGTCAATTACACTTCACCAATAAGCTTTGCGGTGTAAATAAAAACTTTGGCAGTGTAAAATATTGAAAAACTCCTCTTTTACACTCCATATTTTTAAGAGTGTTAGATAGAAATTACGGTATTATTTTTTCTACGATTACACCGTGTGGATGCATTTTAGGATTATAATTATTTTATCGTCTTTTATTTTTTTAATTTAATTTATTTTATCATGCCAAAATTCAAATTCATTCGTCGTACATCACAAAAAAACTTTTTGATTATTTATCACTTATCCGCTTCTCTCTCACAAAAACAAAGTCAAGTGTAATCCAATTCAAATAAATTTGTAAGTCTTGTGTTTTGTTGTCTTGTAGTATTTATCAAATAGGAGGTTAAAATGGTGCTGATCAACAAACTTTTATAAACGAAGCAAGAAATTAGATGAATTTAAAATTCAAATACTTGCATATATAGAAATAAGATGCTAATTTATTGTTACCGTATGCTTTTTTTATCATGCCCTATTTATCGAAAGTATTTATTGCTCTATTGCAGGGAAGCAATCGAATCAAACCATTGTGAAATCTTGGACGAATTCGTCCAAAGTCAAATGATTCACTGCTGGTTCTGGTCGTAATCGAAACGTGATGGCTTTGGGATGTCCCCATTGGTGAAACCAAACGGAAATCGTATATATCAGTGCATGAAAATGTTTATATCGATCATTATAAACATTCCACTACTATCTATCACCTTATCCATTCTTGCTACTACTTGCATATACTTCTCGACCAAAATGGAAATCGCATTGCATACTGTTAGTTTTCAAACCAAAGATGGAGAATTTAAAGTAAACAAACACTTTTTAATCGACCATTGCTACTTTGCCGCTCTGTTTAATGCCAACATGATCGAATCGAGATCAAACGTCATCAAAATGCCACATCTTTCGTCCGCAGCTTTTAACATGATCACATGCTTCATTTATTACGGCAACGACGGACTAAAAGATTTAACTGACGATCTGAATTTGTTGTTGGAAGTGATACAAAATGCCCACTACTTACAATTACTGCCGCTGTTCGATTTCAATTGGAACATGTTGCTGCAGAAATATTTTTTAACCGAACGTCATTTTCAGCACATTTGGACAATGGCCGATGTATATCTTCAAACGAACAAGATTTTAGAATTCCTATGGACCAATTTAAACGATGCCGAATTTGAAATCGTGGCCCAATTGACGGATGATCAATTCAAACAATTCACCGAACACGTCAAATTCTATCCATCGAACGACTTCTTTGTGGAATTCTTATTCAAATGGGCAATGGTAAAGCCAATAGAACGAATGAACGAATTTATCGACCTCATCAAAGGAGTCGATCTATCATCTTTATCGACCAATTACGTCGATCATCTTTTGTTAAATCATCCGCTACTCATAAAATCGGAGGAATTACTTAAAACTTTTATGGATGAAGCAATTTCGCGTCTTACAAACATCTCAAAAGACCAAATAGACATCCGTATTTGCAGTGTAAACAACGATTGTCGAGGATTAACTAGTGCTGTTTACGATATGGAAAACAACGATTGGATAGATGACTATAATTCTCCACTCAACTTGATTAACGGGGAATGGAAGCAGGTTATCTTTCCCTCACACGGAAATGAATTTTTATGTATAATCGAAACGCAAGATGAATACATCAAATATGTATCTTATAAATTCACAGATTCCGGGGCCAGTTCGCGACCTTTCTTCCAAATGGGTCGTTGTCTAACATCGTTTTATTTAAAGAAACATGAAACGCATAGTATTATGCCATTTCATGAATCATGGACGGTATGCGATCATTCGGCGATTATGTCGGAGCAAGATTTGTATATCGCGATGTCGTCAGAAGTATTTTTTTTGTTTGACTATCATGATTACTCCTTAAAAAATACTTTGATTGTTCGACCTAAAGATTCATTATTAGTAGATTTATTTCCGGAAATTAAACCGACTGGAAATGAGAATCTTCTTGCAGTAATCAATGAAAAAATGTATTTTGTATCTGACGTGCATAATTATATGATTGTATGTGATGTTTTTAGGGGAAAGGGTCAACTTGGAAGTTTTATTGAGGCTCGGGTCATTTCTTTACCCCATCCCAATATGGTGCCTCTTAAATGTCATTGTTTAAATGAAGATAATTGTAGAAGACGTCTTTTTTTCGTCCGTGATATAGTTATATTAGTCACGTATGACATTACTTTGGATAGGTGGAGCGAAAAAAAGATTGGTTTTCTCAAATATGTTTCTCCATTGTTTGTTAATTGTGATTTAGCTTTTATTTTCGCTATGGAGAATGATAGTGTATTTTGGATTTATCATATTAAGTGTGACAAGTGGACTCGACTGACTGATCACGAAGTAAATCCGCAAGCCAAGCACTTTTTTGGTCTTTCGTGTAAATAAATTTTTGTTAATGTACAGCATTACTGCGGAATAAAATAATTCGCTTTTTTTAGTAATAATTTTTATAAATAAAATAATAATTATAAATAAAAGTGCTAAATTTACAAAAAGTGTTTTTAAACGTATTTTAAACCACACCAATGCAAACTTACATTACGATTTACAAACCACATTTATTAGATATAATGATTCTCCAATTTGTCAAAAGTCAGAAAAGAACCAATCAATTGGTTCACACGGGTTTTGTATAGAAACCGGAGATCACCATTTGGAGATGTGTTGACCATTGAGTATGAAATCAGCAGGCCATGACGGCTGAGTTGAAAATGTGACATTTGACAACGAAAACCACACTCGGTTTGGTGTTGTGAATGCGAAAGAAGCAATGCAGATAATATAGCAGTTGCTACTAAATGCATGAAATCTAATCTGAAAAATAGTCATGACAAGAAAAGAAATTCAGATTAGAGAGGTTTTATCTCGATCTCTTTATTTGGATAAATAAATGGCTGAATTGAAATCATTTCTATCTGAACGTTGGTTAATTTATTCGATTCAATTCGAAAAATTACACAACTTTGCAAACGGAAATGTGCAACAAGTACCACAACTTTTAACTATCCTCTGCATCGCATGTGGAATGCAATGCAAGAAAAATAATTTATTTGGAATATCAGATCTACGGTATCAGGTCATAACCTCGCCGGTTTTAACCGTCCACCAATTACCTCACCATTAGAAATGTTGCAAACACAAACCTCGCCTCACTTAAACCTAACTTTAAAAAAATCTCGCCAGAATAAAAAATTATAATAAAAATGCTAAATTTACAAAAAGTGTTTTTAAACCTATTTAAACCACACCAATTAATCAAACCTACGTTACGTACATAGATTTCTAGGTGATGCTTCAGCTTTTCTTGGTTAATCGTTCATATAACGCGTAGGTGACTTTCGTACCACCACATAATGTGGCATCGATGTGGCATATGATATGAACAATTAACCGGACAAGAAAAGCTGAAGGTGGACATCCGACATCACCTAGAAATCTAATCGATTTACATCTACCTGCAGCCTATACTGTTACAGCAAAGAACAATAATTTTTAATTGGTCTAAATTGTGTGCATTGCTTCTTTCGCCTGCGCAGCACCAATCCGAGTGGTAAGAGTTGTGATTTCCGCTTTCTGCTTTTCAAGCAAGTATATAAAACTTTTTCAAATTGATTAGTTTAATTTTTGACATTATCTATAATAAAAACACTTTTTGTAAGTTTAGCACTTTTATTTATAATTTTTAATCTGACGCGGTTTTTTAAAATAATGCGACAATATGCGATCAACATTGCAGCGCCATCGAGTAACGAAATTTAAAACTTTCCCGCATTGACTATTCGTTCTATTCATTAATGGCCGGCGAAAACGCACCCAAGGAAAAGCAAGCGGTAGCAGATGAGCCCGGAGCAAACAGCCCTGACATAATCATCATAGGTGCGGGTTTAGCTGGATTAACTGCCGCGCATTACTTGACAGCAAATGGAATTAGAAATTTCAAAATTTTGGAGGCTCGGAACAGGATAGGAGGCCGTATCATGACCATCACATTAGGTTTGGTACGTTTTAGTGTCGATTCAACATGTTTTCTATAATTTTTGGTTTTTCTAGGTACTCAGAGGATCGAATTGGGTGCGAATTGGATTCATGGAGTGCTGGGGAATCCCATTTACGAATACGCGTTGGCGAATAAACTCGTTGACATAACGATCGATAAGAAACCGCATAACGTGATCGCTTCGACTGAACAGGGGAAAAAAATACCGATTACGGTTTTACAGGTATACGGCAAAATGATCTATTGTGGCCGCAGTAGGCGAGGTTGGATCGGCCGATGAAAAAGCGTTTTTCCGTAGACGTGGCTTGGGTTTGTTTTTTTTTGAAAAAAATCAAAAAATTGGATTTTTTTATTTTACATTTGGAATTAAATGGGTTTGATGATTTTATAAGATTAAATAAGATTTGTTTTTATTGATTTGATATGGAAATTTAAAAATAAAATAACGTATATTAATGAAATTGGATTTATACGATAAACTGGGGTCCGTTGTTTACATAAGATGCGTTTGAGTCGGCCGATCATAGATCAATCGATATTTCATACTTAGAAATGTTATTTTATGAAATGAAAAATCCCAATATAATAGCAAAATCGTAACGAAATGTAAAATATTGTTAAAATCTCTGATAAATCATGACCCATCAGAAGATAATTTTAAAAATTTTGATAAACCATCTCAGAATATTTTTTTAAACTTCTAGTCTTTAAATCATCCTAAAAATCACAAAAATCGAAGAAATTTATTTCTAATTGGTTCTCAAATTGATGAAACGTGAAAAATGTGCAAAAAAAAATTGAAATTTAGCTAATTTAATTTTTTAAGATCCTGCCAAATCTTAAAACAAATCTTGAAGTCTTATCAAATTAGGAGACAAATTTGAATACTAATGGAATCTTTACCTAAATTCAAATATTATCCACATCAAATTTTAAAAATATTTTTAGTTTTTCAGTATTTGAAAATTAATCAAATTTGATGTTTCTTTTATTTTCAGGAAGTTTACGAGCAGTATTTTTGGTTTTACAAAAAATGCGAGGACTATTTCGTGTCGAAGCAACGACCCACAACAGAAAGCGTCGGCCAAAAAATGGAAGCAGATATCGCAAACTACTTAAGCGGCTTTAGTGCGTCAGAAGCAGCTGTCCGAAAAATGATATTTGTACACTTGCTGAACCGAGAAACGTGCATCAGCGGATGTGATTCGATGGACGAAATCGATTTAGCCGATTTTGGCGCTTATTCCGAATTACCGGGCGGCAACCTGACCATCCCTCTTGGATTCTCCTCCATACTTAACTCGCTCATTTCCAACTTAAAAACTGAAGAATGCATACTTAAAGACCACCCAGTTTCGCGGATACGGTGGAAATTAAGCGACGGAACAGTGGAAGTAGAGTGCGAAAACGGGGAAATATATCATTCGAAACACGTGATCGTCACGATACCTTTGGGGGTGCTGAAAGCCAAACATGAGCAACTTTTCGAACCAGCTTTGCCGGACGACAAAATCCATGCCATCGAAAAACTCGGCTTTGGAATAGTCGATAAGATTTTTTTAGAGTACGAGCGGCCATTTTTGCATCCTGATATATCTGAAGTGATTAATTTGTGGAATCCGATTGAAAATGACAATGATGTGGGAAAGAGTTGGTTCAAGAAAATATATTCTTTTATGAAAATTAGCGATACGTTGTATTTGGCGTGGTTGTCTGGACGGGAGGCTGAACATGCCGAAAGTATTACGGCTGAGGAAATAGCTGATGTGTGTACAAATATTTTGAGGCAGTTTCTTAATGATCCATATGTGCCAAAACCTATTCGAGTAGTCAGGTTAGTAAAGAGTATTTTTTGAAATGCCGTATATACTCGCGTATATTGAGGATTTTTGAACCTAAATTTTTTATTTTATTTTTTTTAGTTATTTTTTTATTTTATTTTTTTAATACTTAAAATGGCTATTGACCCTTGTATAAATCAAACCAAATAACAATAAAATAAAGAAATAAAATTTAGGGGGTCGATTTATATGCTTTTTGGCCCGTTTTAAGTCAGGGTCGACTTATACGCGAGTATATACGGTATCTTGGAAAGTGATATTCTTACATTATTTTTGGGGTAAAAATGAATTTTTCAGGCATTAAAATGGATTTGTGCACTTGAAAATTCATTTGTGCATTTGAAAATTCATTTGTGCATTTGAAAATTCATTTGTGCATTTGAAAATTCATTTGTGCATTTGAAAATTCATTTGTGCATTTGAAAATTCATTTGTGCATTTGAAAATTCATTTGTGCATTTGAAAATTCATTTGTGCATTTGAAAATTCATTTGTGCATTTGAAATTCATTTGTGCATTTGAAATTCATTTGTGCATTTGAAATTCATTTGTGCATTTGAAATTCATTTGTGCATTTGAAATTCATTTGTGCATTTGAAATTCATTTGTGCATTTGAAATTCATTTGTGCATTTGAAATTCATTTGTGCATTTGAAATTCATTTGTGCATTTGAAATTCATTTGTGCATTTGAAATTCATTTGTGCATTTGAAATTCATTTGTGCATTTGAAATTCATTTGTGCACTTGAAACTTGAAAATTTTTGTGCACCCGAAATTTATTTGTGGACCTAAAATTCATTTGTGGACCTAAAATTCATTTGTGGACCTAAAATTCATTTGTGGACCTAAAATTCATTTGTGGACCTAAAATTCATTTGTGGACCTAAAATTCATTTGTGGACCTAAAAATTCATTTGTGGACCTAAAAATTCATTTGTGGACCTAAAAATTCATTTGTGGACCTAAAAATTCATTTGTGGACGTAAAAATTCATTTGTGGACCTAAAAATTCATTTGTGCACTTGAAAATTCATTTGTGCACTTGAAAATTCATTTGTGCATCTGAAAATTTATTTATGCACCTAAAATTTATTTCTGCAATTAGAATTGAATTTTTAAATTTTTTTTCAAAAACAGAATGCACTGAAAAGTGCATTGGCCTGAAAATGCTTTTTTTGCCATAAAAAGTACATTTTTGCACAAGCATACCATATTTATGTGCATTATAGGCGAATGTTGCATCAAGAATTCTATGCTAGTTTTTGTAAATTAATTTTTCACACTTACATTTGCTGATTTTATGTTCTATTTTTATTACAGGACTCGTTGGTTGAGTGAGCCTTACACGCGTGGCTCTTATACGAGCATTCGCACTGGCTCAAAGCAATCAGATATTGAAAATTTAGCAAAACCAATTTACGTCCATCCTTCCGATACTAAGGTTTGTACTAAGGTAACAAAAATAAAATATAAAATAATATTTTTTTTTTTTTTAGCCAACTTTGCTGTTTGCCGGTGAGGCGACTCATCCAACTTTCTTTTCGACTACTCATGGTGCCTTTGTATCTGGTAAATGTGCTGCTGAGCTTTTACTGGATTCTAGTAAGGGTTGTGTTTCCAATGTTGATTCTCAAAATTCTGAGATGATGTCTTCGTGGGTTGAAGGATTATCCTTAAATTAAAATTTGCAATTTATTTACATATAAATTATTTACTTGAACTCTTATTTTATTAATTTTTTATATAAAATGTTGTATCAGCATTTTATTGCTGGAAATTTGCTTGTAAAAAGAGAATGTGAAAATTTCCAAATTGCACATCAAATAAAAATATTCTTAACTTTTTCATTTGTGACTATGGAATTTTTTTACAATGTTACCAATGAAATGATTAATTAACACATAAATAAATTGAATACATGCATTGGTGGGTAGATGCTAAATCACAATATTCCAAACACGATTCTTCAGGATCCTGGGAAATAAATAATATTTTAATCAAATTGAGTGTGTCAGTATTTGAAAAATCGATTTCAAATAGAAAATAAAATAGTCGACAAATCTTAGAAATTACCTGTCTTTTTATCTCTTTTTTTAATATCCATTTCAAAAAACAAACAAAAAAAAATTACAACATCCGCATGCCATGTTGAAAGAATGGTCAAAAATATCTTTAGATGTAGAAAACCTGTTGATTTGTTGAATCATTGCCCAAATACTTAAATCGGACATCAAAATACAATAAGTGCTACATTCGTACATTCCATCGGAGACGGAGAGGAATGCAATCTTACATCAAAGAAATGTTCAAAAACACAAACTGACAAAAGCGACAGAAGGGAAAGAGGAGCAAAAAAGACACGGAGGAAAAGATAGATAGATAGAATTGAGTTTACAGACGCAAGCGGCGATTAAGGCCATACACGTCTTTTAATCCGACATATTGAAACTGACATACTAAAGCTGACCAATATAAATCTGACACAGACAAACACATTTGACCATTGATAAACACTGCATTCGTACATTCCATTTCAGAATGGAATGGAGCATTACATTATCAAAGAAATGGTCAAAAACAGAGACAAAAGCCACAGAAGAGAAAGCGGAGCAAAAAAAAGGAGATCGATAACCAAAGGACCCATTAGCACCACTACAGCGGAAAAACAAAGTGCTGCAATGGAGTACCCAGGGGAGGCCACAAGGAGGCTGGGCTTGGAAGTTTTCTCCCCCACAGAGGAAAAGAAGGAAAAACAGAACCCATGAGCACAAGCGAGGCCAAGAAGGTGGAAATTTTCTCCCCCTCTGGATAGAGAGAGAGAGAATTTTATACACATTGTTGTATGACTGAGCTATTTTATTTCCTGATGTGTACACTAAACAGTAATCATAATCACATTTTAAGTAACATTGTTTTGTTTTGGTTTTTTTTTTTTAAAAAAACTGACCAATCATATTTGAGAAAGAATAAGAAAGGGATTGTCTTGAGTGACTTGACCCAAGACACCAAAACTTGATTTGACGAAAGGTCAAGGTCAAAGTTCATCTTGTCAACAAGTCATTGCAGTGTCATGTTTGGAATCAAAACTTAGCCAGTAAGTTAGTACTTAAATTAATTCTGTTTCATCTCTGTAAATACTGTATATGTAATGATAACGTAGGTACAGTACATCTGTGAAAACTCGCGTTCAATTACTCAAAATTTAGTGTTTTGTAGTACTTTACACGGCAGTAATTGAATTTAATTATTTTTTACTTTTTAGATCATTTCAAAATGCTCAAACTGATGTATATTCTGCTTTTACTCGTCATCTGTCGGCCGGGTTATCAAGTACACCACATGCCCAAAAATGAGAGCAAGCTCTTTACTAGATCGCAGTTTGTGCCTTTTAATAGCTGTCAATTTATCCAATGCGACAGAGGATTTGTGTGTGATTACTCAAGTTTTCCGCCAAGATGTAGACTTTTACTTGACTGAAGTGAAGTGAAGTGAAAAGTCTTGATATGTTTTTGAACATAAAACTTAAAATATTTGTTGTTGGAAACTTCTAATGACATGAGGAATTGCCAATGCCAGACTAAAATCGTGACTTTGAAACTTATTCACCAAAGTTAGGTTATTATACATAAATTTACAAACTGAATCTGCTTTAAGAAACTTATAGAATATAACTTCAAATGCCGACTAATGACATCTCCTGAGATTTGACTGACAGTACTTAAAAGAATTGTTGGTATCTTTTAATACTTAATAATTAAAGACTATTTTTTAATTTTGGTTTGCATTTTCATACTAGATGTCCAAATTAAAAAATAATAAATTATTAATCAAATTTGAATTAATAAATGCACATGAGTTAGTGTTTTGTTTTTATCTTGCTCTGTATGTTTGCATTAGACGTTGTTTCTAATTTTAGTGTTTTACAAAAACATTGCAAAATTTCCAGAAAAAAGAAATTTTTGCTAAAATATATGTAGTTTCATACTCTCAAATAAAAACCTTGGACTTGCGAAACCGTAATCTGGTGCTAACGTTTGAACCATCTGCACATCTGGTTGTTTAACTCAGGCAATCCAAGTAATAACGTCATGACAGCTAGGTGAATTTTATTTTGGGTTTGGTTGAGGCTTGTGACCTTCGGTCACTGCCACTGCCACACACTGCAGCGGTGCCCCACTCTTGATGACCAATGGTCAACGGATGTTTTTTCCTTGGCCGGTGCGCTGATCTGACTGCTTTGTCGGGTTGGTTGTTTATTACTTGGCGGTTTGATCCGACATGCTTAAATAAGTCGCCGCTTTCGTCTATAAACTTAATTCTCTCTCTCTTTCCCACAGAACCAACCTAAACTCCGTTTCTAGAACATTGCGAGAAACTCCCATTGGTGTTTGCTTGCACATTGATACAAAAAACCACCAAAAACTACCATATGTGGTCATTTTTATGATCGTTTATGGTCGTTTTTTGTTCGTTTTATGTTAGTTTAGGTGATTATGTTCGTTTATTTTCGTTTAAGTTCGTTTATGTCCTTTTATGGTTATTTTTCGAATTATTTTTTTAAGTGTATTAAAAAATTGCTGGGAAAAGGCTCTAGCCAATGGGAGTTTCTTGCAATGTTTTGGAAACGGAGTTTAACTAGAAAAGCCTTTCCTCACCATACTTTCCATACATGATTAAATACTGTCCGCTTTAAATAAAAAAAATATTTTTTAGAATGAAATTTATTTTATTTTGCGTCAAATAACGTTACCCACTATAAATGTGACATTGGATTCTCCATGTCATTGCATGGCTTGCCTGCCACGCTTGCAGCACTTTGCATCTGTCACTTCTAAAATCTGTCATACAAATCGGACACAAACAAATAATATAAATTTATACAATGCTCGAGCCAAGGGCTTACAATGGGTTTTGCAAGAAACGTTCGAGGATTATGGGGTTCAAATTTGTAGCGGTGGGTCTATCTGTCATCAGGAAAGAAGCGGAACAAGTTGATGATATTGTGACACGAGTTGGCCGAACCGCGGAGGGCATCAGCAAGAGCACACAGGTTGGAATGTCGCAGCAGATTGTCAAAATTAAGAAGACCATGTCGTGTTATGTCATTTAATAAACACTACATTCATACATTCCATTGCAGAATGGAATGCAGTCTTACTTTATCAAAGAATTGTTCAAAAACACAAAGACAAAAGCCACAGAAGGGAAAAAGGAGCAAAAGAAGAAGAAAAATACAGATAAATACAGAAAGTGCTGCAGTGGAGTACCCAGGGGAGGCCACAAGAAGGCTGGGCTTGGAAGTTTTCTCCCCCACGGAGGAAAAGAAGGAAAAACAGAACCCATGAGCACAAGCGAGGCCAAAGGAGGTAGAAATTTTCTACTCAGGGGAGGCCACCGGCTCTCGGCTGGGCTTGGAAGTTTTCTTGAATGAGAATCTGCCCAACTTTTCTAAGTAAAAGAAAACAGTGAAACAGTCCATTTTTGTTGTTGTCTCATGTTGCAGAAATTGGTATTTCATCCGGAGTTTAAAATTCTGCAATACGTTTTAAAAACTACCGTCAGATGTCAGATCATTACATAGTCCAATTAAATGAATTCATTTCTAACCGCATTTTCGCACAAAATAAAATTAAAATTGTGCTACATAGTTTTTTTTTTTTAAATCTATGATAAAATCGTATCATTTTTTTACATTTACCCTTACATTTTGAATGAATCATTTTAAAAACGAATAGTATTCGCCCAAGGTCGCGTCGTATCGCCAGATCTGGTGGGGGATCTGGTGGGGAAAAGTTCAAGGTCCATCAACTATCGTTCAAGTGACTCATAACACAGCAAAACGTGGCAAAACCACATGCGCAAGTGTGATTTTCTTAATTATTGATTTTTCAAAATGAATGGAGCTGTAAACGCACTTGTTTTATCCCTTTTTGAGAAAAAGGTATTTAAATTTGGCAAATTTATGCTCAAAAGTGGTATAGAATCTCCAATTTACATTGACCTTCGCCTTATTGTATCGTATCCTGAGTTACTGGTAAAACAAATATTGATTTATGATACATTTCAAACACTTAAATTTTATTTTTATTTTATAGGAACAAGTAGCGGAATTATTCATCTCAATTGCATCAAAGAATATTTCTTGTAAAAATATTTGTGGCGTGCCCTACACTGCACTTCCAATAGCTACAGTACACGTACTCAAATTTAAAAAATAATAGTAATACTAAAACTTATTATAATTTCAGTGTATGAGTATAAAAACAAAACTGCCAATGTTAATGCGCAGGAAAGAAGAGAAAAAATATGGAACAAAAAAATTAGTAGAAGGAGTATTTAATGAAGGTGACACATGTTTAGTAATCGAGGATTTGGTTACTTCTGGGAGCAGCACGTTGGAAACAGTAGAAGTAAAATTAATTCAAAATAAATTAAATAAAAATTTTAATTACCGTAATTTTCTTTTTTTCTTAAAAAAAAAAAAATCAAATTTTAGGTTTTGAGAAGCGTTGGGTTGAAAGTAACTGATGCTATCGTATTATTAGAACGAGAACAAGGTGGAAGAGAGAATTTACAGAAAAATGGAGTTAAATTACATAGGTACCTATTGTAAAATATTGAATCAAATTAACATAAAAGATCTTTGACCAATTCCAAGAAGGAAATTTGACAAAAAGAAATGATGTATGATGCTATTTCTGGCTGTTTTTTTGGATCAGGCTTATTTTTTGATTAGGATAGAAGGGAGATTAAAAAATAAAAAGTACATTAACAAGAATCAGACTTATGGATTTACCAAATCTCTCAAAATTTCTTGTTATGTACGGGATTACATACTTTGGAAAGAAAATTTCTTGTTAAATCTAGTAAAATCTTTCCAAATCTCTCGGTAAATCTGAATAAATCTTCTGCCCAAACTTTTTCGATCTGTGGTGCTCTTACAGAGATTTGCAATCTGAATTGGATCTGAATCTAATCTGAATTTGAATCAAGTTCAGTAAGTTAGATCAAGTCTGATTCAACTTGGTCTGACGATTTCACCACTTTATGTTGGAACTTAAATTAAAGTCAGATCAGGCCTGACCAAACCTGATTAAAGTGTTTGTAGTAGTCGTTGTATTTTAAAAATTAATTTTTATTCATTTAATTTCATCATTTTTATTTTTAATAGTGCCTGCACAATGACGCAATTATTGACAATACTAGAAAGTAAAATAGACCAAGCTATAATGCAGAGTATTGATAACTTCCTTCAAAACAACCGGCTACTTTCCGCAACTACTACATCGAAAAGACGAAGTTTTGAACAGAGAGCTGCATCTTGTTCCAATGTAATGACTAAGAGATTATTTCAATTAATGGAAACGAAAAAGACAAACATAGCAGTTGCAATTGATGTTACAAAATGTGATAAATTAATCGAGGTTATGTCAAATTAATAAATTTATTCGTAATCAATAATCATATAAATAAAAAACATTTTAATTTTTCTAGTTGGCAAATCAAATAGGACCGTATGTATGTATGGTTAAAATACACGTTGATATTTTGGAGGATTTTGATACCAATTTTATCACAAAACTTAAAAGCATGGCTGAAAAACATAATTTTCTAATTATGGAGGACAGGTAAATTAAAATAATCACAATTCGGTTAAAAAAATAAAAATTTGAATGCAATTTTTATTTATGTAGGAAATTTGCGGACATCGGTCACACAGTTAAAACACAATTTGACGGTGGAATATATCACATTGCAGATTGGGCAGATTTTGTGACTGCACACGCTTTACCGGGTCCCGGATTATTGGATGGATTGGAAGAAATTGGTCTATCAAAAAATTGCTCGTGTTTCCTCATTGCCCAGATGAGCAGTAAAGGAAGTTTAGCAAACGAGGAATATTCGCAAAGTAAATTATCTTTGATGATAATTAAAATGTATTACCAGAAATTAATGTAATTTTAAATTTTAAATATTTAGCTACTGCATCTATGGCTATGGGCGAGCGCAAATTTGTGTCGGGCTTCATAAGCCAATCACGTTTATCTGATAATGACACATTTATTTATGCTACACCAGGCGTGAATCTCGGAAGCGAAGGCGATTGCTTAGGACAGAAGTACATAACTCCGGATGAAGCAATAATGAAACGAGGGGCCGATTTAATAATTGTCGGCCGCGGTATCACCAATGCGCCCGATGTTACAGCCGCAGCAGCATTATATAAGCAGACAGCTTGGAAAGCATATCAACTTTTAATAACCCAGTGAATTTACTATTTCTATAATAAATTAAAATTTTGTTTTTAAGTAATTAAATTAAATGAATATTTTTTTATTTATAATGTAAATTTCATCGGTACAATCGACCTAAAACACGTATAGCTCCGAATACGTCTCCTTTACTCCCCGCACCAGTCACTGCTTTATGAAATCTCGACAACTGCTCCTGCGAAGCTCCAATTCCACTGCTTGGTAAAATTCTAAGACTATTTTCCAACCAGAAACAAGCTAATCCTCTATCATACACCACTAATTCATAAATAACATCAGCCACATCTCGAATCATGAATGTAGCCTGACCAAAAATACACGCCTTAATTAAATTGTTCATCAACGATGCTCCAAACTCGTCCAAACACTCAACAAGAAAACTTCGAGCTTCACTTTCAATACGTTGACATCGGATCAATTCGTAGAAAAATTTCACCACTGCCGAAATCGCATCTTGATGATCCAACGCGCAAGCGGCTAAAGCGCACTGGAAAATCGATTTAAACATCGACGACTGCAAAAACAGAGCGGTCACATTTTGCAACAATTTGATACACAATCGAAATAAATCCTCAACAGTGTCCGGATGACTTCGAAGATTATCAACTCCATCCATCAATAAAAACGTTGGTCCACAAAAAGCTTCTAACATCGCAATCAAACCTTTATGACATTCTTGAAACTCGCCATATTCGTCAACCAAAACACTACCCAAATACAAATAACACGAATGTTGATGTACCCCGTACAATTTGACAATTTGATCGACTAGTTGTTCGATTAAAGGCGTCAATTGACGACCAACGCATCGAATCATAAACCGAATGCATTTGCAACACTTTTCAACAATTCGAACATCGTGTTGAAATCTAACGCAAATGTCAAAAACAATCGGCCAAACTTGTTGTATAACGAAAATACAAGGATGAGTTTGTCCATTTTTAACACTTAAATCAAGATTTGTCTGATGTCTAAAAATAACCGTTAAACAATCGAGAGAAGTTGCTGGATCGATTCTTACTGACTCATCGGAATTGATCCCTTGAAAAAGTTGACCAGCAGGAATTTCACACAGTTTCATCGCGCCATCATGTATCCTCTCGCCCGACATTTTCGCTAAAATCAAAGCGGAACCTTTAAATAAACTTATTGCCGCTTCGTCCGAAATATTAAACAACTGCTTGTTGCGTATTATGTGCAGAAGTCCGTCGAAATGAAAACCCATCTGATACGTGCAAGCTGAACAAATGTTTAGCAGTGCAGCTGCAGCTACGGTCGACAATTCCCGTTGTCGTAGACATTTCAATAGGAAATTGAGAATCGGTTCGAGAGTTTGCGGGTGCTTGTCGACCCAATCGCAGAATTCACCAATCAATCGAATGCTCGTAAAACGCACTGCAATATGCGTTTCATCGGATAAATTAAGAATGGCGTTGATAACTTTCGGAACAATTTCGATTTCATCCAAACAAACATCTTTCGCAATGGTCGACATAACAAACAACGAAGATTCGGACATGTTCCACGTCGCATTTGACGCCTGATTGCCCAGATCATTGAATATTTTTCGAAAACAATTCAAAGAACCAACGATAACCACGACATCTTTCATTAAATCGGAAATTCGCATTCGAAAATCGGAAAAATCGTCGTCGTCTTCGATAATACCACTCGAATCAGATTGCAATCGACACAATCTACACAGACCACTTATTAATTTCTCAATGTAAGGCGCGAATAAATTATTCAAATTCTCGTTGCATTTTCTCTCAAGTTTCTCCGCCAATCCATACCAGAAATTGAAAGTGATTTCCGCCATTTCGTAATCATCGCTTTCCAAACATTTAAGAATTACGTCCAAAGTATGCAAACTGCCTAATTTGCGATCTGGATTTTCGATTATGTCATCTAAAAATGATTCCGCGAATTCCGTGAACACCCGACAGTAAGTCGAACACTTGTCCGCATCATTAGCAGTCAGCGACAAATGATAAGGTTCGATTAACGCATGCACACTGTCGAACAAAACTCTAGTCAAATCTTTATGCACTCTGCGATTCTCGATCAAAACCAACGCCGCGCAAACGCAATCACTCGCAGATTCGTGGATCATTGAAGGGGTCCATGGATTACCTAAAAAACTAATTATACTCGTGAATAAATCACTTCTCGCGACTTTAGAAGTATTCATTAAATCGACACTCAACCAACTCGTCAAACATTTGATAATTTTCGATTGCATTCGAGCATCATCCGATGCGTCGTAGAATTTCATACACGAATCCAAAAATTGCAACACGGTCGGAGCAACCTGAGAAAATTCGTCCAATACGTCGTTTCTTCGATTTTCACCCAATCGTAGAGACCTGTTGTAGACTTCTTCCGGAAGAACAGTAACGATTTCCAACAGCGCGGGGATTAGTTGAATGTTTTGACTCATTTGTTGAATTAGATCGCGCGTTGACATCTCCCATGATGTCATTTGGAGGGCGAAATCAGCTAATGCGAGACATAATTGAGTGAGAATGATCGAATTATTTTCATCGGTGATTATGCGGGTTATGTGCTGAAGTAAAGAATCGCGCAATTGGTGATGCGACTCCCCGGGTAATTCGTGGAAAGAAAATTGAATTTTTGTTCTCATTGTTTGAGCGGCGAAATAACTCGATTCGATATCGATGTTTTGCTGGAGTAATTCATCGGAGATTTTCCAAGCGATTACGGATTGCTGGAGTTTGTCTAACCAAGCGGATGCTTTTTCTTTGGCAGTTGTGTCGGGATTATGGTACAAGACATTGATGGCGCGACTAACGTTCTCTAATGAAGTTTCCATTATAATTTGAAATTACACAAAGACTGAATTAGAAAAGGCTGTGGATTGAACAGTAACTAATAGTCAATGGATAATAAATCTGGAGGATAAACTTTTTCTATTTATACTACGAAAATGAACGCAAAACCGACGTGCTGCGACAACGTTTTAGAAACAAACCGACTGGGCTACGTGCTCAGTTGGTTCGTTTCCAAAACGTTGTCGCAATATCAACATTGCATACGTGGCAAACACTCCGAAAAATACTTCAAAATAAGCCATTCAAATTTGAATAAATTTGTCAATAAATATCAAAATATTCGTCACAAAATTCGACAATAAATCCATCAAAATTCATCAAATTTGACAACAAAATCAGTACACATTAATTAACTTAATAAAAAATAAAAATTCAATATGAATGGACACAGATATCAATCAATTTATATTTATTCTGCAAGGAATTAAGTTTATAGACATACATATCTTAAATCTGACAAAACTGAATCTGACCTATATTAAATCTGACATAAACAAACACATTCCATTGCAGAATAGACTACAGTTTTACATGACCAAAGATTTGGTCAAAAAACACACAGGCAAAAGCGACAAAATAGGGAAAAACACACATAATCTATTGATTTATACCACCTAGTGACAATGTCCTTACCTATTCATCCATATTGCCGTTACCATGGAATTTATGTAAACAACAAAATTTAACGTTGGAGAGATTCGAGTGACTAACTAAAAAGAATTAATTTGATTTCGCACAACTATATCAAGATGACAGAAGTGTGTTCATCCAGTCGATGCAATGCGATGCAAGTAAATGAGCAAGAAGAACATAAGCCCGACGTTATCGATGCTCTTTACCCAGCACCATCAACAACAACTGGAAAACTCGCCGTTTTACAAACGCCCATGCCGAGTCAGGGCTACTATCCAGGCAGCTACGAATACAAATATTCCGCGCCGAAATGGCATCGTGTTATGAACAACATTTACCAAAATGCAATCGATGTGAGGAACCAAGCCGAAAAGTAAATATCGACTAATTAATTAATTAATTAAATGTAGTTAATAAATCGATTATTTTTTTATTAGTCAGAGAACAGAAACTAATTGGATAACCACAAAGTTAATCGAGCAAACTGACCGCAATCAAGCAGATGCCACTCATATACTGCGTGAACGATTTCAAGTAATGCAGTTAGCAGTGCAGGAAAGCTGAGGGGCAGCTTAAACATTTTTATTATTTTCCAGGATGTAATATATTGGAAAAATGAATTACAACGAACAATTGAAGATGTAACTAAGCAGTTAGATTTATTGGGTACCCAGAGAGACCGGTTGGATAAACTATTGAGGACGACAGAAATCCCTGCACAAATCAATCTTGAATGTTCTCACGCTCGGGATAGACGACAACTTCCGGATAGAGTTGATGATATTGTCGACCAATCACTACACAGGGTTAATATTTAATCAATATGTGACTGGCATTTGCGTCACTTAGAGTAAAGAAATATGACAGGGTTATTTTGACCTATATTGTAGTCTAGTGGTCAGTACCCCATTTACTGTGCTCCACCAGAGAGAGGCGCCATCATCATCAGTATAATTGCAATTAATGCAATAAAAAATAACTACAGTAAATATGCAAAATAAAAAAAATTCATGTTATATCACGTAGTACTAGTACAATAAGAAATTTCTAAGAAATTGAAAAAAATTTGTTAGATTTTTCAAAAATTTTAAGAAAAAAATTTTAAAAATTCAAAAGTTTTTTTATTTATTGCAATTTTGAACAAATTCTTGCATTTAAGGTTTTATTTGAGTAAGTCCAAATCAAGGAGCTTTTATGCATTTATAAAATTTCAGCGAATTTGGCAAAAATATGCAAAATATTATTTTTATTAATGCATTTACTAATCATCAATAATACCGGACCGCCTAGCTTCATCAATCATCAGGGTAAACATCTCACCTCATGTCATGAGGAATCAAGCATAGCAGGTCTGCTCAGGTTGTTGACTTAACACAAATGATCCTTAGTCAAAATCCCTCAGCTTTCTCCTCCACCTAGTCCCCTGGTACGAACCAGTAATAGGGTTGAGCAAGGCCATTCAAATGCATGTCACATCGAGCCAAATATTAGATACAAATATTTGTCATTTTTATCATATTTTTCCTTACTTTAGGAACTGATTTTAATACGCAAGATTCAAGAATTTCTAAGGAAAACTATTGCCGAGACCGACGATCAAATCCGGTAAATCGACAATTTAAAAATTGTTTTAAATTTTAAAGAATTAATTTTATTAGCCGATTACGCGGCATGAAAGAGGAGTGCGAGTTCGATTGGGGAGATAAATGGGAAGCTGCTAACATCGATGATCGCAATTGTAAATTGACCAATAACTCTAAAGATATTATAATGCGACATGGGGCTGCCGTATCATTACCCGGGTAAGTTAATAAAGCAAAATATTAATTATATAAATACCAAATAAAATAAATAATATTTAAAAAATTATTTTTTATTTGATCGCTCTGAAATTTAGAATGTCTTCGGCTGAGCAATGGGCCACCTACACGAGAGATCTGATAAATCGTACTGAAACTAATCGAGCTC
Source organism: Strigamia maritima (assembly GCA_000239455.1). Lineage (NCBI taxonomy): Eukaryota > Metazoa > Arthropoda > Chilopoda > Geophilomorpha > Linotaeniidae > Strigamia > Strigamia maritima. The sequence goes on from AFFK01024047.1 coordinate 21,591, forward strand.
ATGCAGTACGTTACTATGCCATTTTGGATGGAATTATAGCTGATACTTCACGCGAACTGAGAGATACAGCAGATAATGTCGATACTGCGTTGGATGAGAGGATCTCTGAAATGGAGGAAGCGCTGCAGAAAGTTGAACATCACCGAGATCGGGTAATTTTGAATGTCCAATATCTTGACGACAATATTCAAACAGTATGTGTGTACACAGCTGCTTAATAATAAATAATTTTTATTGCTAGATTCTGACTGAAATATCTCAAACTGAAAAGATGACCTCTGATGTCAAATATACATTGAATCAATTGGAAAATCCACTCAAAGTCAATTTTACTCGAATGGACAATCGAAAATACAGGAATGGAATCGAAAGATGCAGGGATTTTGCACACACCAGGTAATTTTGATTTTGTAGCTGAAAAAGTGTTGTTGACAACAGTTTACTTCAAGAATGTATTGTATTATAAAATCATTTCAGGTTATTGGATGAACACCAAGATTTATTAAATACCACTGAAACTATGCTGTCAAGATTTGCTACATCTCGAAACCAGTTAGATACTCTGGAAAGAACACGATTGGATTTGGAAAAAGAAATCAGCGTGAAATACAAATCACTTTTTATTGATCGCAACAAATGCAAATTTGCTAGAAGCAAATATCCATCTTATTCAACACTTTTAGGCTATTGATATTTTTTTTTTTTTTCAAAAAAAATAGTTAAATTTGGTAATAAAATTTGATCATGTGTACAGTAATTTTTTTAAATTAGGTACAAGTAATTACTAATTTTGCTAAGATATGAAGCAAAATGTAAATTGTATTAATAACAAATATATGATGTTACTTAAGGCTGTGACGGTCTCGAACCGTAGTTATGGCAAGGAATTGCCACTAGAGCGCGCTATGCGTCTTTAGCGGCATATTCAATCTATAACATTAAATATAAATAAGTGGATAATAAATATCGCACTTATTTATGACCAATACCAAAAGTAATGGCCAATAAATATATAATTTATATATTTTATTGACCATTCGCCCCAATCCACATCGGAATGTTGGATGATACCGGAAGTGGTCATTACATTCCACAACCGGCATCACCCATTGGCCACTCTGTTATCTACACATTCCTTAGGGATTAGTGAGAGATTAGCAGAGTATATAAGCTCAAGCAAAACAGGAAGTAGTGTGAAATACTGAACTGAAACCCTGAACTGAATGTTTGATCTGTGATATTGTTTGCCTGTGATTATTTGCCTAGATGGTATGTGTTATTATATTGAGTGTATATATTGTATTGATACTTGAAGTGTAGTGTAACATAACCATAGCATTTTATGGGTTGCGTGTTAAGAACCATACTTTGAATGTCTTACATGTATGTGACGATCCGATATTCGGGGAAATTACCAAGCGGTAATAACCTCGAAATACCGACTAAATCACTGCCAACTACGCGAGATGCGGAAGTGATAACTCAGTGTGTGAAATTGTACGGAAACTCAGAGGGAAAAATATACACATAACTTATCAAAACATGACAATCTGCATTTATTAACAGAGCACTGACTAACAATTACTTATACAAATCTAAAGCCAGGAATAATATGCTATCGAACAGAATGTAACAATATAAGTATACGAGGGTAATCTGGAGTATGTCTAGGTCTGGATCTCTATCTGTCATTCCTGGTTGGTCTGAAGTGGTTCTAACAGGATTTGGAGTGGGAGGTCGATCCGACTAACGGTTGACTTTTGGCTGTATTCGTCACAAGGTTTGGGCTGGCATTGCCGAATGACAATGTGTCCCAGACAGATGGTGATCAATACTCGGGCCATCTGACCAGAGTGTCGCTAACAAGACAATACGATAACAT
>JH432220.1:12781-23577 GCA_000239455.1 Strigamia maritima
CTTGCTTCTGGGAATGCGCCAATGCGAATATTAGCTGTATACTGGTCAAACGTTATGGTCAACCTATGATTTGCCTGAATATTTTTTGACTCTTTATTTATGAGATTGCACAGTTGTTTTGATTAATATATAACTTACGCCGTTTGTATAATCTTTGAAGATCTTCGTCATACATTCCAATTGTTTATCTTGATCCTTAAATAAGAGTAAATATTAGTACATTGACATTAATAAATGACAGCTGGTTTTGATAATTTTCATACATCTAGAACTACTACGTTGCAGGTATCCATTGCTTCTTTCATCTAATTATTGAGATTTCTGCTATTAATTGCCTAATAATTTTAATATAGCTGGGTTCGAGAGAGAGAATTATGTTTATAGACGCAAGCGGCGACTTAGACCATAAGCTGGGTTTGAAAAGGAATTACAGATGCACAGGCTGTTTACAAATTTTATTTTGTAAGACATGGCAGTATATGTATAAGTGTGTATGTACATACATTTATACTGTGCCTATCTAAATTAAGTAAATCACATTTCTGGAAATTTGTTTGAAAATGATTCACTTTACAAAGAAATTTTTTTTTGATTGTCGTCGATAATCGGCTCGCAAATATCGGCCGATACCGATGTGGATTTACGTTTTACAAAGTTGCAAACATTAAAAAAATTACTTTTTGATTTTCTTCATTTTTTCACAAAAAATTATAAAAAAATCAATACATTAAATAAAATTAAACGAAAAAAAAATAAATAAATAAATAAAATAAAATTGATAATCATTATTGATTTTAGGAAGATTTTCCTTTAAAAAAAAATATGTTTTCAAATTGTACTGTATTTTATCGATTAAGGGCTGCTTTCGAATTACGGCCGTGACCCTCGGCTGTAGTTCGGAATAAACGCCGCGGCCCTTAATCGACAAAATACGGTAATCTTCCTTACTTACGTCGAATAAGTTGTTTTCCCATACGTGCAAAAAAAATTTAAAATATCGGATATCTGCTGTTTTGACTAATATTTTCGTAAAATCGGCCAATATCCGATATAAGATATTACTTACTTTTTCGTTAATCCGAGCTTGTAGTTCGGCATCAGTCTGTTGAATTTAGCTTTCATTTAACATACAAATGAGATTTGTTTATTAATTTACCAGCCCTGGGTTTTCTGCCTTATACTTGTTCGTTGTTTCAAACAAGTTCGAATACGTTCCCTTTCTGGCATTCTGTTAATGAGAAATTTGATTTTTCCTTAGCAGTTAGATAGATAGAATTGAGTTTATAGACGCAAGCGACAACTTAGGCCATACATGTCTTTTAATCTGACATACTGAAACTGACATACTAAATCTGGCCATTATAAATCTGACACAGACAAACACTTTTGACCATTGATAAACACTACATTCGTACATTCCATTGCAGAATTTCAAAAAATTATCAAAAGTTATCAAAGAATTATTAAAAAATGGTCAAAAACAGAGACAAAAGCCACAGAAGAGAAAGCGGAGCAAAAAAAGGAGACAGATAACCAGAGGACCCATTAGCACCACTGCAGCAGAAAAACAAAGTGCTGCAATGGAGTACCCAGGGGAGGCCACATGGAGGCTGGACTTGGAAGTTTTCTCCCCCTCCTTAACGGTTAATTAAATTAACATTTTAAATTTTGTTACCACAAAAAAATAGTCTTGCATACATTTCTGAAATTACAAAAATTAGTAATTAATTAAAAAAATATATATATATGTACTGAATTTAATTTTTTTTACCGCATTGGCAGATACAACGATGCAAATCAAAAACATGGAGAGAGGATAAAAAACACCCATCATGTTTGTTCCCGAGTTAGTCAAGTAAACTAATAACAATAAGCAATTAAAAAGAGGATGTACATAATAAGGATAAATTTGAATAAAGTGCGTGCATTGGTGTTGGTTTACACCGATTCTGCTAATTTTGGAAAGTGTTTACTGCAAAGTAGTATTTCAATTTATTATAAGGCGAGTGTTAATAAATTAAATTAAAAATACATACTAGGTATTTGTAAAAACGTACCTTCTATTAACTAGTATTAACACTCATTTCATAAATAAATACATTAAAAATTAAGAATTTTAAAATTATCTCCTTTCATAAATACACTAAAAAAAAATGTATTTTTTAATATTATTATTTACACAGAGAGAGAGAGAGAGAGAATAATAAAGTTAATAGATGCAAGCAGCAACTTACTTGTTAGGTCATACACGTCTTTAATCTGACCTGCTGAAACAGATATTAAATCTGACACAAACATATTCGATTAAAAACATTTAATAAACACTATATTCCTACATTCCATCGCAGAATAAAATGCAGTCTTACATTATCAAAGAATTGGTCAAAAAGACATACAGTGAACGCTCTCTAGTCGGGACACCGTCGGGTCCGGAAAAAAGCGTCCTGTCTACAGAGTGTCCGGCCTTGTGGGTGACGACCTGTAGACGGGACACAAGCCAAGTGTCGCGTCTACAGAATTTTTTCAAAAAAAAAAAAAAATAGTAATGAAAAAAGTGAAAAAGTAATGATTTTCGCGGGTAACGTCCTGTAGACGGGACACTTGGCTTGTGTCCCGCCTTCAGAACGTCGTCCACAAAAATCATTACTTTTTCACTTTATTCATTAATTTTTTCAAAAAAAATAATAATGAAAAAGTGTAAAAGTAAAGATTTTTTTCACCAATCAGTGGATCTTGGCCAGTCTAGAGGGCGGGTATTGAATACACAGGACTGGGATCTAGTGTCCCATGTCCCGTATACAGGGCTGGCCCGTGTACAGGACGCATATTTAGTATTAAAAATGATTGAAACGATTTGGGTCCAGGAATATGTGTCCCGTGTACAGGGCTGGCCCATGTACAGGGCTGGCCCATGTACAGGGCTGGCCCATGTACAGGGCTGGCCCGTCTACAGTATATCCCGTCTAGAGAGAGTTCACTGTACAAACATAAAAGCCACAGAAGGAAAAGAGGAGAAGAAAGGATTAAATACCATATATACTTTCGATACAATGGACTTCTCAGACATTACCCAACTTTTTGGTGAAAGGAGTTTAATTGTATCAATTTTGGATTGTATTATTTGTATTTTTATTTTGTCTTTTTAGCTTTTTTTTATTTATTTGAACTTTAATGATTAGGAGTTCAGGACATGCAATCTGCAATGTATGTTTAGTGTTACATTTTACATTACTCATTGTTTGGACGTCTACTATCTTTTCAGGACTTCTATTGTTTCGCCAATTCAGGACAGGGCTTTAGAATAGGTCATATTAAAAAACACATTGGTATATTAGATTTTTCTTGATGACTTACTCCATTCGGATCCATCAATCTCTTTGAGATGCATACGATGAAATTCTATTAACAAAAATTTGAAATTTTGTTTAACTTAATCAGTTGTGTTTTGGGCAAAAAGTTGTATCATTTCAGTTACTGACGTCATAAAACTGGTTTGTTATTATTACAAACTATACCAGAGAACTGGGACTCTGCGAAATCTAATTTCAACACAAACTTCCTATTCTTAAACATGAAATTATTGATACAATTGTTGTTTGTCTATTATCAGGGCAGAAACCGAAAATTTATGATGAATTTGCTGATCACATAACTTCTCACAATAATATGACGTGATGCAATGTTTAAGATTATACTCTTACAGAAATTTTCAATCTCAATCTAAATTGGATCTGAAGCTGATATCTGATCTGATCTGAATCTGAATTAAGTTCTGACATAGAAATGGTTTTTCTGATCTGCTGATCGTATTGGATCAAGATGAAGTCAAATCTACCCATTTTCATGTCAGATTGCGCCTGATCAAACCTGATTTGAGTCAGATCACGCATTTACATAGGGGTAACAAAATGATTTCAAATATGTTACTGGCAAGTGACAGTCCAGGGATTATATGGAATGGGTTCCATTTACGATATGCAGTATTGGGTAAGACAGTGCTGCAAGAAATAGTGAGTCATGTGATTACTTGAGTGCTTCTGATTGCTTACTTCTTCTATATTTCTCTTCCATATTGCACCTTGTTCTTATTTTAGTGTTACTGTTACTACTATTGTAGAGAGAGAGAGAGAGAGAGAAAATATGGTTTACCAGGGTAGATAGATAGATAGAATTGAGTTTATACGTAGACGCAAGCGGCGACTTAGGCCATACACGTCTTTTACAAAACTGACATACTAAATCTGACTCATATGAATCTGACACAGACAAACACATTTGACTATTGATAAACACTACATTTGTACCATTCCATTGCAGAATGGATGGATAGATAGAATTGAGTTTATAGACGCAAGCGGCGACTTAAGCCATACACGTTTTTTAGTCTGACATACTGAAACCGACTTACTGAAACCGACTTACTGAAACCGACTTACTGAAACCGACTTACTGAAACCGACTTACTGAAACCGACTTACTGAAACCGACTTACTGAAACCGACTTACTGAAACCGACTTACTGAAACCGACTTACTGAAACCGACTTACTGAAACCGACTTACTGAAACCGACTTACTGAAACCGACTTACTGAAACTGACTTACTGAAACTGACCAATATAAATCTGACACAAACAAATACATTTGACCATTGATACATTCGTACATTCCATTTCACAATTCCATTTAATCAGAATGGGATGCAGCATTACATTATCAAAAAATTGGTTACAAACAAGACAAAAGCCACAGAAGGGAAAGCGGAGCAAAAAAAAGATATATAACCAGAAGACCCATTAGCACCCCTGCAGCGGAAAAACAAAGTGCTGCAATGGAGTACCCAGGGACATCAAGTTTTGTCATAGTTCTTTGAATAATAAACAAGTAAATAAATAAATAAATAAATAAAATAAATAAATCTATAAACAACTATTTACAGACAAATCAGCACTTGAGAAACACAATGAGGAATGATCACAGCAAATAAAATGTAATGATAAAAAATTAGAAAAATCACAGAATAAGGATGATAGATAGAATTGAGTTTATAGACGCAAGCGGTGACTTAGGCCATACACGTCTTTTAATATGACATACTGAAACTGACATACTAAATCTGACCAATATAAATCTGACACAGACAAACACATTTGACCATTGATAAACACTACATTATCAAAAAAATGGTCAAAAACAGAGACAAAAGCCACAGAAGAGAAAGCGGAGCAAAAAAAAGAGATAGATAACCAGAGGACCCATTAGCACCACTGCAGCGGACACAGAATAAAGACTTGGCTGATTACATTTTCTGACATTTTAAGTTTTTTAATATTGTTTTTTAATTTACAGCTTCTCTTATTGGTAATCTCGCCTTTGCTGCGCTCGGACAGATTTTCCAAACGCTTGTATTTTTTTAATTTTTATAATTAAATTTTATTTTTTGTGATCATTAATTTTTATTTTTTGTGATCATTAAATTTTATTTTTTGTGATCATTAAATTTTATTTATTAAATTTCATTCCGCCATCCACCAAAATACATAAAAATGATTTTTGATCACATAGTCATTTTTGGCCCCATGAAACTACACCATGGGATACCCCTACCCCAGGTTTTGTCTCGTCCCCATTAAAGCTAACTAATTAAAATTGAGACAAAAACTGGGCTTGGTTTAAAACATGGAGCCCCATGTGATCCATGGAGTGCTCTAATTTCAATTTCCAGTTCACTTTCTCTATGTCCTAACCTAACCTAGATAAAATGGACTGAAAATTGAAATTGGAGCACTCCATGGATCACATGGGGTTCCATGTTTTGTACTGAGCCCAAAAACTGACAATACCAAGTCACGAAATTACCGACACTTAGAAAATGCCATCCTGATTCTTGGAAAATGCAAACCATTTTGTCTTTGTCTACACAACAAGTTAAATGGGCAACATTAAATCATATCAGCCTATTTATTGTACACAGCTTAATAAAACAAAAAACAGAAGAAACACTATGACAATCGTCAAAAACACATCAAGGGATAAAAGAAAACAATAACTAAAACACGTAGTAAAAATATCTGTAACGGAAAGTTGATAGATAGATAGAATTAAGTTTTTATAGACGCAAGCGGCGACTTAGGCCATACACGTCTTTTAATCTGACATACTGAAACTGACTTACTAAATTTGACACAAACACATTTGACCAATGATAACCACTACAATCGTACATTCCATTGCAGAATAGATAGATAGAATTGAGTTTATAGATGCAAGCGGCGACTTAGGCCATACACGTCTTTAATCTGACAAAATGAAACTGACATACTAAATCTGACAAATATGAATCTGACATAAAACAAACACATTTGACCATTGATAAACCACTACATTCGTACATTCCATTGCAGAATGGAATGCAGTCTTACATTATCAAAGAATTGGTCAAAAACAAAAACAAAAGCCACAGAAGGGAAAGAGGAACAAAAATAGAAGGAAAGATAGATAATCAGAGAGAGAGAGAGAGAGAATTGAGTTTATAGACGTAAGCGACGACTGAGGTCATACACGTCTTTTAATCTGACCAATATAAATCTGACACAGACAAACACATTTGACCATTGATAAACACTACATTCCTACATTCCATTACAGAATGGAATGGAGCATTACATTATCAAAAAATGGTCAAAAACAGAGACAAAAGCCACAGAAGAGAAAGCAGAGCAACAATAGAAGGAAAGATAGATAACCAGAGGACCCATTATCACCACTGCAGCAGAAAAAGAAAGTGCTGCAATGGAGTAACCAGGGGAGGCCACAAGGATGCTGCTGGGCTTGGAAGTTTTCTCCCCCAATGGAAAGTTAAATAAATAGAATTGAGTTAATAGACGCAAGCGGCGACTTAGCGTCTTTTAATCTGACATACTGAAACTGACATACTAAATCTGACCGATATAAATCTCACACAGACAAACACATTTGACCATTGATAAACACTACATTCGTACATAACGGAAAGTTAAACAGCATCAGCTGCACACATCGGAAGAGGATTGCATGACATCAAAAAATCATGCATTAATCTGCAATGGCTAAATCAAAGACTGCACAAAAGCAGACTGCCGACACACAATCTCAGGCTTTATTTGGAAGAGCTTATTGTCATTTTCCCGTCCCAATGGGACTGCCAAGCACACAGCACTTGACATTGCAACAGCTCTAAACGATATGAGCACAAATAGAGGAAGCTGCTTTTGCAGCCATATCCACAACTTCATTGCTTGGAATCCCAATTTGGTTCGGGATTCACATGGGAGAGAGCGAGAGACTAGTTCCAGCAGTTTAAAGCAGATAGATAGATAGAATTGAGTTTATAGACACAAGCGGCGACTTAGACCATACACGTCTGTTAATCTGACATACTGAAACTGACATACTATATCTGACCAATATAAATCTGACACAGACAAACACATTTGACCATTGATAAACACTACATTCCTACATTCCTACATTCCATTGCAGAATGGTCAAAAACCCAAAGACAAAAGCCACAGAAGGGATAGAAGAGCAAAAATAGAAGGAAAAATAGATAACCAAATGACCCATTAGCACCGCTGCAGCGGAAAAACAAAGTGTTACAGTGGAGTGCCCAGGGGAGGCCACGAGGAGGCAGGGATTGGAAGTTTTCTCCCCCAATTTAAAGCAAAACAAGCAAATACAAAGTAGTGTCAACGTGATCAGATAAAACAGATAGAGCTTTCAGAGCACTCAAAGGGTCAGTGTAAATATAAATCTGATAATCACTGCTATTGTAAACTTAAGTGAAAAAAACCCATCATTAAGATTAATGATTCAACATACCGGATCACTTCTGCAGCTAGCAAAAACTTTCTCAAGTGCATCCCTTTTCTGTGATTTCAAAAGATTTGTCTCAATATCGTGTATTAGATTGAAATTTTAGATACTTGCTTCAGGGACTGCGCGGAGGCGAATATTAGCTGCGTACTGGTCAAACGTTATAGTAAACTTGTGATTCTTCTGAATATTTTTTGACTCATTATTTGCGATTGCACATACAATTGTTTTGATTAATATAACCTACACCATTTGTATAATCTTTGAAGATGTTTTGCATACAAATAAATTGTGTCTCTTGATTCTTAAAATAAGAGTAACTACTATTAGTACATTGATATTAATAAATGGCATCCGGTTTTGATAATTTTCATACATCTAGTACTTTTACGTTGCAGGTATCCATTGCTTCTTTCATCTAATTATTGAGAGATGTGCTATTAATGCTTGCTTAATAATTTCAGAATCATTGAGTTTCAAAAGTATTTACACTTGCACAGGCTGGTTAAAAATTTTCTTTTTTTCTGTTTGCTAATACTGGTTATTGTTCAGCCAATACTATGTAGAATGCACGTTTATTATAATAAAAAAAAAGTCATTTTTTTTATTTATAGCACCTTTTATTAGTACATTTCAGGTGACCACTCATTGATTAATAAAATCAGTTGAACTTTAACCCTAGTACTGACCACATGTCTTTACTTTGGAGTTCCTCATTTTGGAAACTCCAGTTCATGCAGTTTTTTTTGTATTTTTAATTTTGAAAATATCGGTATTGTTATCGGCCGATATACAGGTATCATAATATATAGGTATCATAATATCAGCCAAATGGGCATCGTAGTTATAAAAGTTATACACATTTCTCTATCTAAATTAAGTCAAATGATTATCATGTGATCACATTTCTGGTAATTTGGGTATACACTGCTTGAAAACGATGCATTTGAAAAAAATTGTTTTTTACCAGCTGTTCGAAACCTGCTAGTGTGGTTTTTTAATTATGTACTTTATTGTTAACCCAGGCTGTTACTTGTTCGTTACTCTGTTAAATTTAGCTTTCATTATTTAATTTACAAATGAGATTTGTTTATTTAACTTACTAAACTTGGATTTAAAGTCTTATACTTCTTCCATGTTTCATACAAGTTTGAGAACACTCCTTCTCTAGCATTCTGTTAACGAGAAATTAGATTTTTCCTTAGCAATTTAAAATTAACATTTAGATTTTGTTACCCTAAAAAAAAATTTAGTTAGACATATCTGAAATTACAAAAATTAGTAATTAAATAAAAAATATATATATATAAACTGGATTTAATTTTTTTTACCGCATTGGCAGATACAACGATGCAAATCGAAAACATAAAGAGAGAATAAAATGCACTCATCATATTTGTTCTCGAGTCAGACAAGTAAACTAATAAGTTATTATTGTTATTAGTAATAACAATAAGCAATTATAAAGAGGATGTACATAGTAAGGATAAACTATGTATTAAATATTTCCAAAATTAGCAGAATGTGAATGTTTGTTTACACCGATTCTGCTAATTTTGGAAATGTTTAAAACTTTTGGAAATGTTTAAAACAGTATATTAAAAAATTATTTATCAAAATATACCTATTCTGTGACGAGCATAAATTTAGATTTTCTAAGCATGTGACTTTTCTTCTTTCTTTTGCTAGTTACATTTAACTAGTTATTCTATTCTATCAAATGTTCTCATATTTATGTGTCAACTTTGTGCTGGCTCTGGCAAATGCAAAGATTCCTTTTTTTTTTAACTAAATTTTTTCTTTTGATAGATAGATAGAATTGAGTTTATAGACGCAAGCGGCGACTTAGGCCATACACATCTATTAGTCTGAAATACTGAAACTAACATACTAAATGTGGCCAATATAAATCTGACACAGACAAACACATTTGACCAATGATAGATAGATAGAATTGAATTTATAGACGCAAGCGGCGACTAAGGCCATACACGTCTTTTAATCTGACTTATTGAAACTGACATACTAAATCTGACCAATATAAATCTGACACAAACACATTTGACCATTGATAAACACTACATTCGTACATTCCATTGCAGAATGGAATGCAGCATTACATTATCAAAAAATTGGTCAAAAACAGAGACAAAAGCCACAGAAAAGAAAGCGGAGCAAAAATAGAAGGCAAGATAGATAACCAGAGGACCCATTAGCACCACTACAGCGGAAAAACAAAGTGCCACAGTGGAGTGCCCAGGGGAGGCCACAAGGAGGCTGGGCTTGGAAATTTTCTCCCCATGACCAATGATAAACACTACATTCGTACATTCCATTGCAGAATGGAATGCAGTCTTACATTATCAAAGAGTTAGTCAAAAACACAAAGACAAAAGCCATAAAAGAAAGAAGAGGAAAAATAGAAGGAAAGATAGATAACCAGAGGACCCATTAGCACCACTCCAGTGGAAAACAAAGTGCCACAGTGGAATGCCCAGAAGAGGCCACGGGGAGGCTGGGCTTGAAAATTTTCTCTCCTGGGTTCGGATGAGATTTGTTTCACCGGGTTAGAGCAGCGTTGCGCAGCGCAGTGGAGCAACAGATAGGAACACTGACTTCTGTCAACAATTGTTATGTGATTTGATGTGATTTGATGTGATTTGATGTGATTTGATGTGATTTGATGTGATTTGATGTGATTTGATGTGATTTGATGTGATTTGATGTGATTTGATGTGATTTGATGTGATTTGATGTGATTTGATGTGATTTGATGTGATTTGATGTGATTTGATGTGATTTGATGTGATTTGATGTGATTTGATGTGATTTGATGTGATTTGATGTGATTTGATGTGATTTGATGTGATTTGATGTGATTTGATGTGATTTGATGTGATTTGATGTGATTTGATGTGATTTGATGTGATTTGATGTGATTTG
>JH432220.1:23597-45394 GCA_000239455.1 Strigamia maritima
AATTTCACTTTCTGGACTAATAATAATAATAATACATAATAAATAATAGGGGGGAGTCGAGCGCGACAAAAAAATAAACCGACAAAAAAAAAACGACAAAAAATAAAACGCAAAAGTTTTATTTAATTTAATTATTTTTTTTGCGTTTCATACCGCTTGTTTAAATGAAACGCAAATAATGAAACGCAAAAAAAAAAAACGCAAAAAAAAAGAAACGCAAAAAAAAAAAAACGCAAATAAAAAGAAACGCAAAAAAAAGAAAAGCAAAAAAAGAAACGCAAAAAATAAAAATTAATTAATTAAATAAATAAATCAATAATAATTAAATAATAACGCAAAAAAATAAAATGCAAAAATTAGAAATAAATAAAAAAAATAAAATAGCACAAAAACTTTATTATAGAGAATCAAATTCAATCTTCAATTCCTGTAAATGTTCTTACTCGTAACACAATTTCTCCACGACAATTTGGACAAGTTTGGTTGCGGTCTATTAGCATTCCAGCAGTCATAACATGTAAAAAGATGTCCACATGGAACCAAGACCGTATTGGCAACAGTATCAACACAAATAATGCACAATGGCCTTGGTACCTGAGTGGTGGCTGCTACCTGTGGAGTTTCAGGTGCCTGTGGTGGGTCATTGCCCCGCCCACGCCCACGCCCACGCCCACGCCCACGACCACGACCCTATCCACGTGGCCTCCCCCGTCCGCGTCTACGCACTGGTGGTGATGGTGGCTCACTCAGGTCGCTCACATCACTCGTAGCACGCACAACACTACGACCCCCTCCACGTGGCCTCCCCCGTCGCCGTCCACGACCTCGACCACGACCTCGCACTGGAATCACATTATCAACCACAAAAGCCACTTCTTCAACTACATTTTCAACCACATTATCAACTACAAAACCCACATCTTCAACCACATTATCAACTACAAAACCCACATCTTCAACCACATTATCAACTACAAAACCCACATCTTCAACCACATTTTCAACCACATTATCAACCATATTATCAACCACATTATCAATCACATCTTCAACCACATTAACATCAATCTCGTCATCCGCGTTTTCAACCATTGTGTCATTTGTAGACAACTCTGGTATATCATGAGCAACTGTACGTAAGTATTTATCAATACTTATTTCACCTGAATTCAATTTAGCTTGCGCATTGATGATGTGTATATTATTTAAAATATAAACTTTCTTCTTCGCGCGTCGTATCCTCATGGCGTCGTCTGCTCGTTCAAGATCAAGTCTCGTTTTATCCTCAATGTAAATCAGTTTAACCATAAACTCCCATATGTTTGGATGTGACAACCCAATTCGTTTCAGCAAAGTCTTATGAAAACTTTCCACATCATTGTTTGTACGCCTGATCAAATCAAAAACTGAGAATCTTTCTGGCGTTATAATTCTTATCCAGCGGCGTTCGATATACAACAATAGAGACTTCACCTTACCCGAATCAATGCCCTGAAGTCGTGTATACTCACGTATAGTTTGAAGACCGGCAACAAACGATGTGTGTGGCAGCAAAGACAGCGCCATGCATCGTTTGACTGTCCTCGTAATTCGTGGATTGTCACGGTAACCATCGGTGAGTCCCAGTTTTTGAACTCTTCGCCAAATTGCCTGTGAGTAATGAAAAAAGCAACCTGCAACTCTGGCTCGAGGAAAGCAAATCGAAACGGCATTCTGCAAAGCAGTTTCGAAGTCGGACATCACAACAGTAGGATTTAAATTTGGTTGCAACTCCAAAACATAACGCAACAAACACTCATATGCTGCCTGTGTTTTGTGTGTCATTAACACATAAATTGCAGGGAAGGCATAGTCAAAAGCAAACGCGTGCAAAGTACAAAATTGCATGAACAAATAGGGTGAAACTTTAAACGTACCATCGATGTGAAGACTCGTCGTTGTTTGTAAAGCATTCAACAATTCGTCACCAGCGAAAACAATACTAATTGATCCATCTAAAGCAGTGAGAATGTTACGAAAAAATAGGTTTCCCATGTAGTGTTGTAGAGTACAGAGGATGTTGTTGCAACAGATCATTAAACATTTGAGCATCCCCTGGAATTGCTGGTTGCGAGCCACGACGATGCCGTGCCAATGTGGATTCGATTGAACCAAATGCAACCATGTGTGCTGCATTCGGAAAGCGCCTCGATTCATCTTCAACAATCTCACTAAATGGTGTAGTTGTTTCAGCTGCTCTTTTTTTGCAATTACTTTCAAGTTGTCTTCGGTCAATGTCATTTGCAAGAACCAAATGATTATGTGGTTTTTTAATATTAAATTCACCATCTTTACGAATCGCGCGGGATGGGCAATCATCAACAATACATCGATAGTATTGTTTCACCTTTACTTGAGTACACTCGAAAGATGTAGCCTTCTACAGTGAAGTTTGAACATCCTTTCTTCCTGCCAGATATTTCCATTGTGATTAATTGCAGGATTGATGAATTGAAATTAATAATAGAATGATTTGTTTAGTTATATATATACGAAAATGAAAAACGTTTGCATTTCTGTTCCGACTGACGGAACTGAAACGCAAACGCAAATAATCAAATTTGCGTTTCTGTTCCGACTGACGGAACGAAACGCAAACGCAAATAATTAAATTTGCGGTATTTTATTATTTATTATTTATTAATTAATTAAATTTTTATTTTTATTATTTTATTATTAATTATTATTATTAAATTAAATACTTTTTTTTGCGTTTTGTACCGCCTGTTTAAAAGAAACGCAAAAAAATAAAAACTTTTGCGTTTCTTTTTTTGCGGTAAATTTTTTTGCGGTATATTTTTTTGCGCGCTGCATAGCGCCCCTAAATAATAATACATAATAAATAATAATACATAATAAATAATAATACATAATAAATAATAATACATAATAAATAATAATACATAATAAATAATAATACATAATAAATAATAATACATAATAAATAATAATACATAATAAATAATAATACATACTAAATAATAATACATAATAAATAATACATAATAAATAATAATACATAATAAATAATAATACATAATAAATAATAATACATAATAAATAATAATACATAATAAATAATAATACATAATAAATAATAATACATAATAAATAATAATACATAATAAATAATAATACATAATAAATAATAATACATAATAAATAATAATACATAATAAATAATAGACGGTTTGCGCTTTCACAAACGTAATTTTTTTAATTACGAATGTTAAATAAATACGAGATTTTAAAAATAAATCTTGTATTTAATTTAACATTCGTATTAGGAATATACAAGATTTATTTTTCAAGTCGTTCGTATATTAGTTGATAATACGAATGCTCTGCACATGCGCAGTGTGCACAAAACTTCGCACATGCGCATTGTTCTTCAATTTGAAGCGAGCGCGGCATCCATCTTGATTTTCACCGGCTCGTTGCATTTTCGGTAGTGTTTAGTCATCCAGGTTAGTAATTTGTTTGCAAATAACTATTTTTTTATACAAACATGTCATTCAACACACATAATTTACACTAGAATATTACAATTTTTGAGCAAACCATGTTTCTTGTTCATTTGTTTATTTCGTTTCATTCGTGTTTGATTGTTTGTGCAAGCGCAATCTGAAACAATTTTAATAATTACGAGGCACGAGATAATTAATAAAAATGAATTTATTTAATATTTATTAATTATCTCGTGTCTCGTAATTAAATCTCGTTCGTGAAAGCGCAAACTGTCTAATAATACATAATAAATAATAATACGTAATAAATAATAATACATAATAAAAATAATACATAATAAATAATAATACATAATAAATAATAATACATAATAAATAATAATACGTAATAAATAATAATACGTAATAAATAATAATACATAATAAAAATAATACATAATAAAAATAATACATAATAAACCATGGAATTTCCACGGGGCCTTCTAGTCTGACATGCTGACATATTAAATCTGACCATTATAAATCTGACATAAACAAACACATATGACCATTGATAAACACTACATTCGTACATTCCTTTGCAGAATGGAATGCAGTCTTACATTATCAAATAAATGGTCAAAAACACAAAGGACAAAAGCCACAGAAGGGATCGAGAAGCAAAAAAAGAGAAGAAGAGACAGATAACTAGAGGATCCAATAGCACCACTGCAGCAGAAAAACAAAGTGCTACAGTGGAAACCCCAGGAGAGGCTGGACTTAGAAGTTTAAATTTTCTACCCCAAAGTATAAAAGGAAATTAAATAAAATGTTCAAAAAAGATTTAAAACAATCAAAAAATAAAAATTTGTCCACATTAGATAGATAGGAGAACTGTTTTAAGAATGGTCATGGTTGCGTTGGGAAAGTGGTTGGATTCCGGAGATGGTTGCCAAGACAGTTTTTTCTGTATGCACAAATATCAAAATAAAGATGTATAATGAACCTAAAAGACATCTTCTAGCCGTTAAATTAACTTGTGTTTATATAACACATGAAGATCCATGTTTTCTAGCTTAAAGACATAGACATGATATCAAAATGTATAAGAAAAGGTTTCTTCCAGATACAGCAGAGTTCTTATTTTACTTTTGTTCGTAAGTATTCTTTTTATTAGATAGTTATTTATTATTATTGAAAGTTCTGTGGATTTTGGGATTTCCTTCAGCCAAGTCAGATTTGCCCTACTGAAGTTTTAAAAAGAGGAAGAGCCCATTTTGACAAATGAAGAGTGAAATTCAAAGACTTTTGATTAGTTGCCACTTTCATCCGCCTTTCACTTTCATTGCATTTTTTTATTTATTTTGTGTTTTGATCTTTTTTTATATATTTATTTGAACATTAATTATCAGGAATTCACAACAACGAGATGAGCAGAGATGGGAATTTTGATGGATTATTAATCCCGATTATGCTTACTACGTGGATACTACATACTACATGGATTAATTTTTTTTTAAAACAAATTATGATTATGAGCAATAGAGAAGAGAGAGAGAAAATTGTGTTCATAGACGCAAGCAGCGACTTAGGTCATACACATCTTAAAGCAATAGAGAAGAGAATTTAAAATTTGCTAAAATATCATTTTTATCATAAAGCATATATGTACTATACCACAAGAGAGAGGGCGATTGTTGCTGTAGTAATTCGCGCACAAATTTTTTTGCGTCCGATCTCGAGTGGTATTCGATGAATTTTTGAAATCAATAAATCAGAGCACAGGAGCAATTTTAACAATGGTCGAACACCAACATCGTTCTATATCAGTGTAATCGCAGCTTCCCATTGGTAGAAATTTAACATTGTTAAAATCGCTCTGCTTGCTATAATTTATTGATTTCATCTACATTTTAATCAATTACTGATTGCAGATTACAATTTTTTAGAATCAGATATAAGATTACAGATTATGGATTACATAATCGGATTGCATAATTCAGGATTGTTCCATCTCTGATTTGGTGTTGCATTTAACATTACACATTGTTTGGACTTCTATTCTTTCGCCAATTCAAGACAGGGCTTTAGAATAATTCTTATTAAAAAAACACATTTATATATTAAATTTTTCTTGATGACTTACTCCATTCGGATCCATCAATTTATTTGAGATGTACAAGATGAAATTCTATTAAAAAAATCTGAAATTTACAAACGTCATAAAACTGGTTTGTTACTAGTATATAGTCTGTTTGGTAACTCTATAGCCCATATCGGATTGGTTGGGACCTTGACAATTTTTCATGTCTGAACTATTATCATGTTCGATCAGGCCTGATAGCCTGATGGCAGTCAGATTTCGGACATTTCTGTAGAGGTAAACAAATAACAGCAAATAACAGGATGTCCTGAAATATGTAAAACTGGCAAGTAACAATCCAGGGAATGTTTACGATGGGCCCCACTTGTGATAACACTATAAGAAGTATGCAGTAAGGATAAGACAGTACTGCAAGAGAAAGAGATAGAGAGAGAAAATTATGGGAAAAAATGTTAGATGCAATCAAGCGGCGACTTAGGCCTTACACGTCTTTTAACCTAACATACTGAAACTGACTTACTAAATCTGACCAATATAAATCTGACACAGACAAACACATTTGACCATTGATAAACACTACTTCGTACATTCCATTGCAGAATGGAATGCAGTCTTACATTATCAAAGAATTGGTTAAAAACCCAGACAGAAACCACAGAAGAGAAAGAAAAGCAAAAAGAAGGAAAGACAGATAACCAGAGGACCCATTAGCACCATTGCAGCAGAAAACAAAGTGCTGCAGTAGAGTAACCAGAGGAGGCCACAAGGAAGCAGGGCTTACAAGTTTTCATCCCACAGTGCTGCAAGAGATATAGTAGGTCATGTGATTAGATGAGTACTTCGAAGTACTCATCTATAGTGTCCCATGTCCCGTATACAGGGCTGGCCCGTGTACACGACGCATTTAGTATTAAAAATGATTGAAACGATTTGGGTCCAGGAATATGTGTCCCGTGTACAGGGCTGGCCCATGTACAGGGCTGGCCCATGTACAGGGCTGGCCCATGTACAGGGCTGGCCCATGTACAGGGCTGGCCCATGTACAGGGCTGGCCCATGTACAGGGCTGGCCCGTCTACAGTATATCCCGTCTAGAGAGAGTTCACTGTACAAACATAAAAGCCACAGAAGGAAAAGAGGAGAAGAAAGGATTAAATACCATATATACTTTCGATACAATGGACTTCTCAGACATTACCCAACTTTTTGGTGAAAGGAGTTTAATTGTATCAATTTTGGATTGTATTATTTGTATTTTTATTTTGTCTTTTTAGCTTTTTTTTATCTTTAATGATTAGGAGTTCAGGACAAGCAATCTGCAATGTATGTTTAGTGTTACATTTTACATTACTCATTGTTTGGACGTCTACTATCTTTTCAGGACTTCTATTGTTTCGCCAATTCAGGACAGGGCTTTAGAATAGGTCATATTAAAAAACACATTGGTATATTAGAATTTTCTTGATGACTTACTCCATTCGGATCCATCAATCCCTTTGAGATGCACACGATGAAATTCTATTAACAAAAATTTGAAATTTTGTTTAACATAATCAGTTGTGTTTTGGGCATAGATAGATAGAATTGAGTTTATAGACGTAAGCGACGACTGAGGTCATACACATCTTTTAATCTGACCAATATAAATCTGACATAAACAGACACATTTGACCATTGATAAACATTACATTCGTACATTCCATTGCAGAATGGAATGCAGCATTACATTATCAAAAAAATGGTCAAAAACAGAGACAAAAGCCACAGAAGAGAAAGCGAGCAAAAAAGGAGATAGATAACCAGAGGACCCATTAGCACCACTGCAGCGGAAAAACAAAGTGCCACAGTAGAGTACCCAGGAGAGGCCACAAGGAGGCTGGGCTTGGAAGTTTTCTCCCCCGTGTTTTGGGCAAAAAGTTATATCATTTCAGTTACTGACGTCATAAAACTGGTTTGTTATTATTACAAACTATACCAGAGAACTGGGAACCAATATAAATCTGACATAAACAAACACATTTGACCATTGATAAACACTACATTTGTACATTCCATTGCAGAATGGAATGCAGCATTACATTATCAAAAAAATGGTCAAAAACAGAGACAAAAGCCACAGAAGAGAAAGCGGAGCAAAAAAAGAAGATAGATAACCAAAGGACCCATTAGCACCAGTGCAGCGGAAAAACAAAGTGCTGCAATGGAGTACCCAGGGGAGGCCACCAGGAGGCTGGGCTTGGAAGTTTTCTCCCCCGGGATTAGATGGAATGGGTTCCATTTACAATATGCAGTATTGGGTAAGACAGTGCTGCAAGAAATAGTGAGTCATATGATTACTTGAGTGCTTCTGATTGCTTACTTCTATATTTCTCTTCCATATTGCACCTTGTTCTTATGTTAGTGTTACTGTTACTACTATTGTAGAGAGAGAGAGAGTGAAAATAAGGTTTACCAGGGTAGATAGATAGATAGAATTGAGTTTATACGTAGATGCAAGTGGCGACTTAGGCCATACACGTCTTTTACAAAACTGACATACTAAATCTGACCAATATGAATCTGACACAGACAAACACATTTGACTATTGATAAACACTACATTTGTACCATTCCATTGCAGAATGGATGGATAGATAGATAGATAGATAGATAGAATTGAGTTTATAGAGCAAGCGACGACTGAGGTCATACACGTCTTTTAATCTGAAATGGATAGATAGAATTGAGTTTATAGATGCAAGCGGTGACTTAGGCCATACTCGTTTTTTAGTCTGACATACTGAAACTGACATACTAAATCTGACTAATATGAATCTAACACAGACAAACACATTTGACCTTTGATAACCACTACATTCATACCCTCCCATTGCAGAATGGATAGATAGATAGAATTGAGTTTATAGACACAAGCGACGACTTAGGCCATACACGTCTTTTAGTCTGACTTACCGAAACTGACTTACCGAAACTGACTTACCGAAACTGACTTACCGAAACTGACTTACCGAAACTGACTTACCAAAACTGACTTACCGAAACTGACTTACCGAAACTGACTTACCGAAACTGACTTACCGAAACTGACTTACCGAAACTGACTTACCGAAACTGACTTACCGAAACTGACTTACCGAAACTGACTTACCGAAACTGACTTACCGAAACTGACTTACCGAAACTGACTTACCGAAACTGACTTACCGAAACTGACTTACCGAAACTGACTTACCGAAACTGACTTACCGAAACTGACTTACCGAAACTGACTTACCGAAACTGACTTACCGAAACTGACTTACCGAAACTGACACAAACAAATACATTTGACCATTGATACATTCGTACATTCCATTTCACAATTCCATTTAATCAGAATGGGATGCAGCATTATATTATCAAAAAATTGGTCACAAACACAAAGACAAAAGCCACAGATAGATAGATAGAATTGAGTTTATAGACGCAAGCGACGACTGAGGTCATACACATCTTTTAATCTGACCAATATAAATCTGACATAAACCAACACATTTGACCATTGATAAACACTACATTCGTACATCCCATTGCAGAATGGAATGCAGCATTACATTATCAAAAAAATGATCAAAAACAGAGACAAAAGCCACAGAAGAGAAAGCGGAGTAAAAAAAGGATATAGATAACCAGAGGACCCATTAGCACCACTGCAGCGGAAAAACAAAGTGTTGCAATGGAGTACCCAGGGGACATCAAGTTTTGTCATAGTTCTTTGAATAATAAACAAGTAAATAAATAAATAAATAAATTAAATAAATAAATCTATAAACAACTATTTACAGACAAATCAGCACTTCAGAAACTCAATGAGGAATGATCACAGCAAATAAAATGTAATGATAAAAAATTAGAAAAATCACAGAATAAGGACTTGGCTGATAAAACATAAACCAACACATTTGACCATTGATAAACACTACATTCCTACATTCCTACATTCCATTGCAGAATGGTCAAAAACCCAAAGACAAAAGCCACAGAAGGGATAGAAGAGCAAAAATAGAAGGAAAAATAGATAACCAAATGACCCATTAGCACCGCTGCAGCGGAAAAACAAAGTGCCACAGTGCCCATGGGGAGGCCACGAGGAGGCAGGGATTGGAAGTTTTCTCCCCCAGTTTAAAGCAGAACAAGCAAACACAAAGTAGAGTCAACGTGATCAGATAAAACAGATAGAGCTTTCAGAGCACTCAAAGGATCAGTGTAAATATAAATCTGATAATCACTGCTATTGTAAACTTAAGTGAAAAAAACCCATCATTAGATTAATGATTCAACATACCGGATCACTTCTGCAGCTAGCAAAAACTTTCTCAAGTGCATCCCTTTTCTGTGATTTCAAAAGATTTGTCTCAATATCATGTATTAGATTGAAATTTTAGTTACTTGCTTCAGGGACTGCGGGGACGTAAATATTAGCTTTGTACTGGTCAAACGTTATGGTAAACTTGTGATTCTTCTGAATATTTTTTGACTCATTATTTGTGATTGCACATACAATTTGTTTTGATTAATATAACCTACACCATTTGTATAATCTTTGAAGATGTTTTGCATACAAATAAATTGTGTCTCTTGATTCTTAAAATAAGAGTAACTACTATTAGTACATTGATATTAATGAATGGCATCCGGTTTTGATAATTTTCATACATCTAGTATTTTTACGTTGCAGGTATCCATTGCTTCTTTCATCTAATTATTGAGAGATGTGCTATTAATGCTTGCTTAATAATTTCAGAATCATTGAGTTTCAAAAGTATTTACACTTGCACAGGCTGGTTAAAAATTTTCTTTTTTTTCTGTTTGCTAATACTGATTATTGTTCATCCAATACTATGTAGAATGCACGTTTATTATAAAAAAAAGAAAGGAAAAGTCATTTTTTTATTTTTTTATTTATGGCACCTTTTATTAGTACATTCAGGTGACCACTCATTGATTAATAAAATCAGTTGAACTTTAACCCTAGTACTGACCAAATGTCTTTACTTTGGAGTTCCTCATTTTGGAAACTCCAGTTCATGTAGTTTTTTTCTATTTTTAATTTTTTAAAATATCGGTATTGTTATCGGCTAATATACAGGTATCATAATATCAGCCAAATGAGCATCGTAGTTATAAAAGTTATACACATTTATTGTGCCTATCGAAATTAAGTCAAATGATTATCATGTGATCACATTTCTGGTAATTTGTGTATACACTGCTTGAAAACGATGCATTTTCAAAAAAAAAATTTTTACCAGCTGTTCGAAACCTGCTAATGTGGTTTTTTAATTATGTACTTTATTGTTAACCCAGGCTGTTACTTGTTCGTTACTCTGTTAAATTTAGCTTTCATTATTTAATTTACAAATGAGATTTGTTTATTTAACTTACTAAACTTGGATTTAAAGTCTTATACTTCTTCCATGTTTCATACAAGTTTGAGAACACTCCTTCTCTGGCATTCTGTTAACGAGAAATTAGATTTTTCCTTAGCAATTTAAAATTAACATTTAGATTTTGTTACCCTAAAAAACCATTTAGTTAGACATATCTGAAATTACAAAAATTAGTAATTAAATAAAAAATATATATATATAAACTGGATTTAATTTTTTTTACCGCATTGGCAGATACAACGATGCAAATCGAAAACATAAAGAGAGAATAAAATGCACTCATCATATTTGTTCTCGAGTCAGACAAGTAAACTAATAAGTTATTATTGTTATTAAGTAGTAATAACAATAAGCAATTATAAAGAGGATGTACATAGTAAGGATAAACTATGTATTAAATATTTCCAAAATTAGCAATATGTGAATGTTTGTTTACACAGATTCTGCTAATTTTGGAAATGTTTAAAACATAGTATTAATTAAAAAGAGAAAATTAATAAATTATGTGAAGGTCTCGAATCCCGTAGTTTTATGAACCTTAACTATGGTGCACTGAGTGTACCAAAGTTACAGCAGGTTTTACATAGACATGAATAAAGTGAGTTTATTTAATGTTTGGGATGAGAGATGAGATTCAATAGTAGCTAAGTAGACTTTATAGCTCTACTTAGAAACTATGGCACAAGTATCTGTATATGGTCATGAAATGACCAAAGAGGGCGCTAGCGCGACCTTAATGGTTATTCCCATTAAATATAATATTTGTGATAAAGAGATATAAATTCTATGTAAACCATAGAGTTAATTATGCTTATATTTTATCACTTGTCCCTGATTGAAATATGTAAATATTTCAATAATTCCATGTAAATCTTGATTTACATGTAATAATTAAGCCTTTGGCGCCTCTGATTTATGAGGCAAATATG
Organism: Strigamia maritima; assembly: GCA_000239455.1. Taxonomy (NCBI): domain Eukaryota; kingdom Metazoa; phylum Arthropoda; class Chilopoda; order Geophilomorpha; family Linotaeniidae; genus Strigamia; species Strigamia maritima. The sequence continues at coordinate 35,544 of JH432220.1, forward strand.
AGGCCAGTTTAATCAGTTATTCATCCGCTTATGTACCCGCTTACGTGGTGCATACCAGATGGCTGCCGAGATCGAGTGGCCAGTGGGCAAGATAGCCGGACTACAGTCGACAGGACCTTTATGCCCGTAACATACTTGGTAGCTTCGAAGACGCAGCACAGGACCTGGCTGACCCGTGAGTAAAATAATATGTGTGTGTTGTTTTCCTCCTCTTTCATGGCCCGGGGCCCCTTTGTGAAATAATGCGTCGTGCAAGACGCGGATTTGCGACATCATGTTCGATGGCGCACACAAGGTTCATTAGGCGACATTCGGACATACAGATCACCGAGTGATCCGTAACCCTTTTGGCACCTAAACCGCCGTGTGATTGGAATGGTTTAACCATTGGCGGGAACCAATTTGCACCTCTTTTCTTGGGTCAAGATTTAATGTCTTGGTGACGACATGGGTTGGTCTAAAGTTTGGATCAACACATGTTAGCTTTGTGACGACCATATTGCAAAGTCAACGTCGATATTTAGATCGCTAGGATTAATTTCTCCAACGTGCTTTCCAAACCACGTGGTAGATTGGAACAATGGAATAAACTTTGTCGTAAGATATTTATTCATGTTTAATAACAATAAAAGTAATTTAAACCTGAAAACTAGTGTTAATGTATTCTAATCTAAACTCATTGCGACTTTGTCTCGGTACTATATGCATTTTAGGCGGTAGTATCGTGTTAAAGTTGCGACTGGAGTCGATATATCGTTCGATATATCGATGGCCAAGTCACCCCGTCACAATTAAATTAAAAAAATTATTTATCAAAATATACCTATTCTGTCACGAGCATAAATTTAGATGTTCTAAGCATGTGACTTTTCTTCTTTCTTTTGCTAGTTACATTTAACTGGTTATTCTATTCTACCAAATGTTCTCATATTTATGTGTCAACTTTGTGCTGGCTCTGGCAAATGCAAGGATTCTTTATTTTTTTTATCTAAATTTTTTTCTCTTGATAGGTATGTGATGGTCTCGAACCATAGTTTTGGTAGGGAATTGCCACCAATGCGCCATTGCATCTTTGGCGGCATATTCAACTAAGACATTAAATATAAATAAGTGGATAATAAATATCGCGCTTATTTATAACCAATATCAAAGTAATGGCCAATAAATATATAAATTATATATTATATTGACCATTCGCCCCATTCACCTCGATACTGTGAGTGATACAGGAAGTGGTCAACCATTTCCATAACCAGTATCACCCATTGGCTTCTCTGCTATCTCCACATTCCATGAGGATTAGCAGGGGATGATGCAAGAAGTGGTAATCCACATTCCACATCCGGCATCATTGATTGGCTGCCCTGCTATCTCCACATTCTATGAGGATTAGCAGGGTATATAAGCTCATGTTCAACAGGAAGTAATGCTTGCGCTGCTACAAAAACTGAACTGAACGGAAACCCTGAACTGATGAAACTTTGTTTGACCTGGTATGAATTGTCTGTGATTATTTGGCTAAATGGTTTGTGCTTTACATTTGAGTGTATTTACAGTGTGATATTCTTGAGTGTATTTATTGAAGTGTTTATATTATTATTACAGGGTATTTTAATAGTAGGTGCATTCAATTTGATTTAGATAAATTAACTTAGTTGACTTAACTGCTAAGTTGACTTAAACTCATTACATATGACGTTTTGGACGTCATAGTTGTGGCAAATGACTCGCTTAAGTTAATTAATCTCACTTAAGTTGCGTTCAATATTGCCTGAATAAAATTCTTAAGTGTGTAGTTGACTTAAAGTGGCAGGATGTGATGTATTTGACGTCATATTCATCTAAAACCTCCTACTTTAGACGTCTTTACTTAAGTTACCCAATTCGTATCTTAAGTAAAGATGTCTAAAGTAGAAGGTTTTAGATAAATATGACGTCAAATACATCATATCCTGTCACTTTAAGTCAACTACACACTTAAGAATTTTATTCAGGCAATATTGAATGCAACTTAAGTGAGATTAATTACCTTAAGCGAGTCATTTGCCATAACTATGACGTCCAAAACATCACATGTAATGAGTTTAAGTCAACTTAGCAGTTAAGTCAACTAAGTTAATATATCTAAATCAAATTGAACGCACCTATTGTATACCTTATATTTATATTCTTGAGTGTCATGTGTATTTATACATATCTAAAGTGTATTGTATTTCCCTGTGGCGCCTAGGTTTGTTGTATTAAGTTACAACCTTGTTAGGTAAATATGAGACAAACATGGGGCCAATATATCATTTCTCCCATACGTGTAATGGAACTCGTATGGTGAGCTTTTGGCCGCCAATATCGAGGTGCTCATCCTTTGTCGCGGTGGCCCGATGGCATCAGGGGCGACAACGACGGCCACTGATCGACGATGGTATCGCGATAAGGCGACATTGGACCGGGCCGAACCAGGTGAGTAAATCAATCTGTTATTTTCTCTCCCTCATGGCCCCGGGCCCTTAATGTGAAAATAACGCATCATGTAATGTGCGGAAAGTGGGTCAAACCACTTAGGTCGCCACGTGGCTGTGGCTTGACCGTTTACACCTCTTTTTCTTCCCCTAATATTTTATTGCAGTTGTGTTGATTACATTATGCTTCCCTTGCATAGATGCAATCGATCTATCTTGTTCTTTTGGGTTGTGACAGACTTTAGTCGACCATATCCCTCAGGATCGCCAAGATATCACCATTGTTGCTAAGCCTAAGCACATGGAACCAAAGTAGACCCAAGATATGTAAATAGATTTATATGTACATATCTTGATGTTATACAATTGTAAATGTAAATAAATTCTGGTAATACATTAAAGCTATATTTGCATAATTTATTCTCAGTATATTTTGTGGTTTATATCGTGTTTTATGCATAGTGGGTTGGATGATATTGTTGCAATATCGATCTCGATTCCACATTGTCACAGATAGATAGATAGATAGATAGACAGAATTGAGTTTATAGAACATAGTCGCAGATAGATAGATAGAATTGAGTTTATAGATGCAAGCTGCGACTTAGGCCATACACGTCTTTTTCTCTTGAGCTATAGTTAGTGCTATACACTGATCTGTTTTATTATGCACATGACTATGAGTGGCATGATCCTGGTCTGTTCTCTGGTTGGCTTGGCTATTTCTGTCAACCAATCATGTGACTTGGTAGTTTTTTCTGCTTACTATCACAGCCTAAAATTTAATGCATTCAACCCTAGAGGACCACTGCCAATTTCCACATGGTGTGGTGACCCAAAAGGATCCACTGGAATATTTCCATGTGTAATAAAAACCATAATGTAAAATATACCTTTTTTTATTATCCTAAATTAGTTGTAGCTATTGTATATAATTATTCATCGTAAATAACACAACTTGTATTGCGTAAATAACTATTTTAATATATCACCCTGTCTATAATGTAAATAGTTCATTTTTAAATCATATAAAAGCCTTAATAATATTTTCCTAGTAAATATTTCTTTACTTCTCTAATTGAGCCTCGCTCCACAGGAAATGTTAGGCTCCGCCTTGGCTAGGGATGTTGTCATAGTAACAGGCGAGACCCCCTTTCCCTGGTCCCCTGCTGTGCTCAATTAGAACGCTCTGCGCAGCTTGCTGTGCAAAATTTTCCCAAGTCTGAGATTCTCTCATTACAAACAAGGTCACTTATCATCTTGCTTCTCAACTCTCAACAACTAGTCGAAATACCGACTAAATCACTAACCACTACGTGAGATTTGGAAGTGATAGCGCATTGTGTGTAAATGGTACGGAAACTCATAGGGAAATATATACATAACTTATCAAAACATAACAACATTACTTTATTAACATAACATAACTCTGGCTAAATACTGATTATATAATATCTACAGCCAGGAATAATATACTATTGAACAGAGTAAATATACTATAAATATATGCGGGGGAATCTGGATTATATCTGGATCTGGGTTACTAGCTGTCATTCCTGGTCTTTCTGAGGTGGTTCTAACATGGTATGAATCAATCCGACTAACGGTTGACTTTTGGCTGTATTCGTCACAAGGTTTGGGCTGACCTGGCCAAATGACAAGGTGTCCCAGACGGATGACTAAAGATACTCTGGCCATTTGACCAGAGTGTCGCTAACAAGACAATATGATAACATAAATATCATGGGTAGGGTGTGAGTGGGGTGTCGCGTGGGTCCAGTGACCCACTTGGCCTTCATCCGTATAGTCTGGCACTCCGCATCGCGACTAATACGTTAATAGATAATTATCCTACCAAAATAGAGTGGTCACGATAACTGGCATGTCCAGATCAAAACTACGACTATCCGATGTGTCACAACATCATGTCATCATCACTTTTGTATTCGCGGTACATAGGCCTTCATAACATAAATGCTATGGCTCACTACGGTCTTTACGGTTGTTGCACCTGCCGGTTCGAGAGTCTTAAAAGCGTTCTGAAACCACGTCAACTAGGTAAATCTGAGCATAATATCAATATATCTTTAAGGATAATCTGGAACCAAATATAGCTCTGCGAGCTCTTTTATAGTGGTCACTTTCTTGGTGGTCAGACTGTGTCCAATTGAACATCAGTATGACCAGTAGATAGATAGATAGAATTGAGTTTATAGACGCAAGCGACGACTGAGGTCATACACGTCTTTTAATCTGGCCAATATAAATCTGACATAAACAATAGATAGATAGATAGAATTGAGTTATAGACGTAAGCGACGACTGAGGTCATACACGTCTTTTAATCTGACTAATATAAATCTGACATAAACAAACACATTTGACCATTGATAAACACTACATTCATACATCCCATTGCAGAATGGAATGCAGCATTACATTATCAAAAAAAGGTCAAAAACAGAGACAAAAGCCACAGAAGAGAAAGCGGAGCAAAAAAAGGAGATATAGAAACCAAAGGACCCATTAGCACCACTGCAGCGGAAAAACAAAGTGCTGCAATGGAGTACCCAGGGGAGGCCACAAGGAGGCTGGGCTTGGAAGTTTTCTTCCCCATGACCAGTAGAGGCGGGCGCTACAAGCTTAACTATGACATACAGGGAATTGGGCCAATCGGTACAATTTCCTGCCAAAGTCCAAGTGAACTCCGCTTGACCAGGGTCAAGGGTCATCTCCACAAACTAAGAAATAGGTTGCAGGTGCAACTAATTGCCCAACTAATCGAGAAGAGAGTAAGTGTTGTAGGGAATTCCTTACAACACTTTCTCTAAATAATAATCGGTTTGTACAAGTGAGAGAGAGAGAGAGAGAATTAGGTTTATAGATACAAGCAGCGACTCAGGCTTTGTACAAGTGATTTCCATCCAATGTGTAAATAATAATATGAAATATTATTATCTATCATAATTCAATATACAACCTTAAATGAATTATTTACTCGTCAAACTAATATCGTCATTCATTAAGCACAAAAGTGAGAATAATAAATGGCTGGAGCTTGAATTTGGGCGGACAAACTGTCAGCGCCATCTAGTGGCAGAATAATAAGTTGATTCCAATTTTGGACCGTCACAAAGTTATGTCATTAAAGTTATGATTTTCTTCAAATTTTTTGTACAAAGATTTGAGGAGAATTCATTTTTAGATTAAACAAATGGTGCTCTACAAGTTTCCAATTGAAAATTTTTTGACTGTCTCTTACGGTTTTCAAGATAATTTTCCAATAACCTTAATGGGACGTCAATTGGGACACCATTGGATTGTCCCACCCAACTTTCCTACTTACCTTCATCAGATTTGATGCATCTTCAGTATTTTTAGAAATATTTTAAAGGAATCCAGACTTTTCTTACCACTCTGTATACAGTATAATTGGTTCAGTTTTTGATAAAATAAAGAACATTTCACTTTATTGTACAATTTTATTAATTATCATAAATATAATATGCACGATAAAACTGCCAGTGTGAAAATGTCAGAAAGTTAAATTTGATATTTTGAGTAAAAAAAAAATTCTCACTTAATTCAACAACACTATTTTTAAAATATCAGATTGTAGAGATGTGAGGGGGTGACTTGGGGTGATCGAAAGTTGGCAACTTTAACACGATAGACAGATAGCTAGAATTGAGTTTATAGATGCAAGCAACGACTGAGGTCATACACGTCTTTTAATCTGACATACTGAAACTGACATACTAAATCTGACCAATATAAATCTGAGATAGACAAACACATTTGACCTTTGATAAACACTACATTCCTACATTCCATTGGAGAATGAAATGCAGTATTACATTATCAAAAAATGGTCAAAAACAGAGACAAAAGCCACAGAAGAGAAAGCGGAGCAAAAATAGAAGGTAAGATAGATAACCAGTGGACCCATTTGCACCACTGCAGCGGAAAAACAAAGTGCCACAGTGGAGTGCCCAGGGGAGGCCACAAGGAGGCTGGGCTTGGAAGTTTTCTCCCCCAACTTTAACACGATACTACCATCTAAAAACCATAGTACCAAGATAAAGCAGCAAATGAGTTTCTAACTTAATACATTACAACTTATTTTAGGTTACTCACTTTATTCCAAATAAACATATATCAATGCAAATTGAGATATTCATTGTTCTACCACGTGTTAGGCTTGCACGATAGTGAAATCCAAACAATCCAAATATCAACGTTGTCTTACATTTTCGTCACAAATATAAAATCAACTTTAACAATGGATAGGCCTACGTTGTATTCCTATCCATGTTGTTACCGAGGCCTTAAACCTCGATCGAAGAAAAAGAGGAGCAAGTGGTCCGTTACACCATGCTTCGCCACATGGTGTTCAGGACCTTGCCAAGATGGGCCACTTCCCATATAGACCTTGGCACGCATCAAGCACAATGCGCCAGCATTTGATGACGAGCTCAGGGCCAGAAAAATAGTAAGAAAAACAACACAGACATTGTTACTTACCGTACGCAGTCCTCTCGCATTGCGTCGTCTGCAGCTACCTGGTTTATCACTCACACCGGCCACCCGACCTCGGCAATCATCTAAGCAAGTACATGACTGATTCATTGACCTCATGTTCGCCTCATAAAAACAGAGGCGCCAGGGCTTGAATTGTCACATGTAAAAACAAGCACAAGGCAAATAATCGTAGGTCAGTATCAGTTCAGTATCAATTCCGCAAAAAGCTCTGTTTCCTGTTTTGCATGGTCTTTTATACTTGACTAATCCTCTTATCAGTGATAAGGGGATTATGACAAGATAATCCGATAGGGGATGAGTCATGATGAATGACCATCATGACATCATCCACTAGTATCGAGGATAATGACAAATTATCATGTAATGAAATATATATTTATATATTTATATATACATATATATATATTTATATATATATCTTAATTAAATACATTATTTAATTTGGGAATGGTCATTGGGGCAAATAGATAGATAGAATTGAGTTTATAGACGCAAGCGGCGACTTAGGCCATACACGTCTTTAATCTGACAAAATAAAACTGACATACTAAATCTGACAAATATGAATCTAACATAGATAGATAGATAGAATTGAGTTTATAGATGCAAGCGACGACTGAGGTCATACACGTCTTTTAATCTGACCAATATAAATCTGACATAAACAAACACATTTGACCATAGATAAACACTACATTCGTACATTCCATTGCAGAATGGAATGCAGTATTACATTATCAAAAAAATGGTCAAAAGAGAGAGACAAAAGCTACAGAAGAGAAAGCGGAGCAAAAATAGAAGGAAAGATAGATAACCAGAGGACCCATTAGCACCACTGCAGCGGAAAAACAAAGTGCCACAATGGAGTGCCCAGGGGAGGCCAAGTGGAGGCTGGGCTTAAAAGTTTTCTCCCCCGTCATTGGGGCAACCGTAGCGCCGTCATTCCTTTACCGGGTATGGATGCCCATCCCATGGTTGGCTAAGTAGATTTATTAAATCTACTCAGCCACCATTTTAAGTATTTATTCTTCCTGATATTAAATAACTAACTTTATTCAATAACTTAAATAATCTCCTGTTGAACTGTTACTCCGTTAGCGTACCATAGTTACAGTTTACATAAACTACGGGATTCGAGACCGTCACAGAGAGAACCGATAAGATTAACACTCACAATCAGTGACTCAGAGATAAGTAAAGAAGGCGCAGTTTAGACAGGTGACTTAGAATATTTCTACATATCCGAAAACAACTCTGTTCTTCGTAAGTAATAAACATTTACTCACTCACATACTTGCACATCAAAAGTTTAAAACAATAATAATATGCTTAGTTCCCACTTGGCAAAAATTCCGACCGAAAATTTTCTGCTCTGCACAAAAGTATGTTTTTCTGTTGTTGGTTCCCATCTGTGGACTGAAAAGTGGGCAAAAGTGCAGAAAAGTAGAATTTAAAAATGGATGCCAGCTAAGGAATGCTTAGTTCCCACTTGGCAGAAATTCTGCTGAAATTTTCTGCTGCAGAAAATTTTGAGTGCAGAAAAGTATGTGGACTGAAAAGTGGGCAAAAAATTGCAGAAAAGAGAATTTAAAAATGGATGGCAGCTAAGGAAGGCAATTTATAAACACTGCTGCTTTCTACACTCAAAATTTTCTGCCGGAGTTTCTACCAAGTGGGAACTAAGCATTATAAAGGATAAAGTCAAGAAGCAGAAAAAATATTTAATTGCTATACCTGTTGGTATGTTGTATTTGAAATTTTACTACTTATAACAATGATTCGTTATTATATTATAAGAAACAATCCCAAAAACAACTTTTAAAACTTTTAAAAAATATCATCCTTTTTCTGCCACTCAGTCAATGGTCACCAGTCCCAACAGTGCTTCTTTGAGTTTCTCTGTTTTGCTACCAGGTAACGCCATTTGTAAAAAAAAAACCATACATATCAAGTCAAATCACCTTCCATATCATGGTCATTTGATAGCACCACTGCACCATGCTCTCAATATTTTTTATCATATTTTTCTTGGCGAATTGTTTAATCGCAGTATAAATGGTGCTGATATGAAGCGAATTACCTAAAATACAGTTGTATGTACAGTATATAAAAGTATTATTCACCCCAAATACTTTAAACAAATTCAAAAATTCAAGATTTCTTAAAAACTATCTAGCTTATAAAAAATTTGTTTCAGGAGGATTTAAAGGGAAGGAAGACTTACCATTTCGTAAAAAATTTTTAAAGATTGCTCAAGTAGTTACTGAGAAAAAAATTAAAAACCACCAAAATCAGGTTTTTGAATTTTGACAATAGGTGCGTTCAAAGTTAAAACCATAATTTGACTTATCTTAATCTGGCATAATCCTGACTTATTGATAAGCCAGGTAAGTCATTTAGATTGTGAACGCTCTTTTTTAAAAAATTATGATTAAAAATCATGTTTGTGTTAGGGTGGTTTTTTTGAGCTGATTTTTTTGCTTGAAACACTTAGCTTTAACTGATAAATTGTCAATTCATGGCTAATATATTCCATGAAAATCCATCTTGAAAATACTAAAATTTGTGATAAATAATGAAAAATTTTTTTGACGGACCCTCAGCGAACATCGTGGCCAACATAGGTGCGTGTTCCGCGGCCACGATGTTTGATGGTTTCCGTCAAAATTGTTTGTCATTATTTTTCGCTATTTTTATGCAGATTTCCTATGGAATCGTTTGGATGTTGTTAAATGACATCCCCACTTACAAAATTTGCAGGTTTTATTCGCTAAAACCTCAGTTTGGCTTCGAGAAACATCATACTTGATCCAAGATGGCTGCCACTGAATGATTTATGCATAAGTCATGTCA